>JBBPUM010000354.1:0-18695 GCA_038094695.1 Chiua aff. virens | reverse complement strand
CACCTATCCTCGGAGCAACCAAGTCCTCCGGGTTGACGTCATTGCGTCCCGAAGAGTCGAGGATCTGGTGAGACAGCTAGGACAAGACCCAAGCACGGTCGAATACGATGTGTTGGCCGAATCGTACGTCACTTCAAAGATGGTCTGCAGTCTCTGTCACCCAAAGTTCGTGACAGCCATGGATTTCGGATATGCTGTACGTCGCGTTATCTGATATCTTTTGCCTTGCCAGCTTTTTCACAGATGCCCTTGTCCTCCAGTTTCAACATTGCCTCGATAGTCATCCAGGAAAGAACGAGTCCGAGATATGGACTTGTAACGCTGCGGCAGAATAGAGTAATGCAACCTGCTATGAAATGCGAGGTCATCAATCCAACTTGAAGTCGCGAGGAATGAAGGCATAGTATACAGCATCATGCTACCAGATCAACGTACATCATACAAGCATTGGTGAAAGACAAGTGAAAGACACTAAAGATCATTACATGTATAGTGTTTTCCACATAATTTGGGTTTGGGTATTAATATGCTTCGAGCATCTTTCACCAATCGCATAAAATTCTGCAAAAAGAAGGGTCCCTTAGTCTCGGCGAGGTCGATAGGGGTCTGTTTATTGTGGTTGCGTGTGTAGGGGTTACAGCCACTGTTAAGCAAGACTTGGATAGCGTTCCATTTGTTTAATGATTCGGACCAAAGTTCGACCGGAAAGTTATGCTGTAAAAGCACATGCAGTGACGTGTTACCGCTGTCGTTGATGGCATTTACATCGGCACCTTCACGAACTACGAGATGGATCATCGGGATCGAGATCCGATCCCACACACCTCCCAAGACGACGGAAAGGAGGACATCGGAAGGGAGCGGTGCTGATATGGAGAGAAAGTATCTGACGACAGAGATATGTCCCCGACGCGCGGCGATATGGAGAGGTGTCTCCCCTGCTGGATTATGCAACAAGGGATTGCATCCCATGTTGATGAACCATTTGACGGACTCTAGAGAGTGATCTATTGCAGCACGATGTAAGATAGTATCTCCATTTGATGCGACAGCACGTGCATGAATGGAATTCGGGCCCATACGAACGAGGGACTGAATTCTAGACATTGGCCAGTAAGATCCACCTGAGGCGATGGCGAGCAAGGTGTCATCGGGAAGTGTTTCGCCTTGCGATAGAAGGTACTCCACAATTGTGATACGCCCTGTCTTTGTTGCGACAAAAAGTGGTGTCTCTCCATCCATATTTTTGGCGTGGATGTCACACCCGGCATCAACAAGAATTTTGATGGTTTCGAGACAGTCAACCTGGCCCCCATGCGCCAAAGCGAGGTGCAGGGCATTATCGCCTTTTGTCGTCATGGCACTTACAGCCGCTCCATTGTCAACGAGAAGGCGAACCGTGGGGGAAATAGCATCAGGGTTGTAACCTTGGGTTGCAATGAGCAGAATATCGGGAGGTAGTGGAACATGAAGTGAGAGTAGATAGTTGACGACAGTGAGGTATCCGTGCTCGACCGCCTCATGCATGGGTGTCCTGTTAAATGAATTCACTGCACAAGAGTCACCTCCGGCACCAATCAAGGTTTCCGCAAACCACAATGCAAGGCGCTCGGGTCCTGGGAATTGAAGAGCGCGGTGGAGTGGAGTGTTCCCATCGGATCCCGTGGCGTGTGCGTTAGCACCATTCTCGAGGAGATGTTGGATCATTCCCAAGTCTTCATCTTCGTACCACGGAGCGAGTAATATGTCAAATGGGAGCGGAACACCTCTGGAAAGCAAAAATGTAAGGACTTTGGTGCGTCGGAGTTGGACAATAGCATGAAATAATGTTTCTCCAGTGCAGTCACACGTGTATGGCCGAGGACACCCAGAATCTGCGAGGATCTTGGCTGCCTGGAGAAAATGACCGTCATCCCAATCGTAGTAAGGAGTCAACGCGCGATGCAACGCCTCATGCTTATCAGATGAGGTCATATATGTGTCAGCTCCACTCGCAAGGAGAGCATTGACCATTGAAAGCTTATCTAAACAGCCAAAGGTCACGGCTTGCAAGAGATTATGGGGAGGGGGCGCATCCAACGTTGAAAGAAGATATTTCACAACAGGAAGTCGCCCCTTTGCTACCGCAAGTTCGAGAGGTGTTTGGCCAGCTGCGTTCGGAACCCTCGGATCATATCCGGCTGCAACAAAGACATGGATGATCTCCAGACAATCGTCATCATGAAGGTTGGCATATGAGCGCAAAACTAGATGGAACAGGGTATCTCCACTTGGTGCGACAACGTTGAGCTGGACGGCCTCTCCAATCAGAAAGCGTGCGATTTTCAGGGAAGGAGTGTCCAAGAGGTTCTCCACTAAGAGGGAGGATAAGATATCAGGCGGTAGTGGTGCATCAGAGGGAAGTAAACGCTTGACGACAGATATGAATCCGCGCTGGGCGGCGACGTGGATCGGTGTCTTTCCCTCCAAGTTGCACGCAGACAGATCGCAGCCTGCCTCTAACAGTATCTTTGTCCCCTGGAGACAGTCATATTCATTTACGCATTGTCCAATGAAGTGATGGAGCACCGTAGAATCGTCGGGAGATAAGAAGTGGATATCAACCCCGTTACGAAGAAGGCAACGAATGGCTGGTGCAGGACAAAGGTATGATGGTAAAGAAAACATGATGTCTGGAGGCAGCGGTACTTCGAGCTCGGAGAAAATATATTCGATGATCGAGACGTGGTTTACATGCACTGCTTGGCGGAGGAGGTCGTCAAGGAAGTTGTAGTCAGTGAAATCACAACCTATTTGCCGGAGTCGGCGTATCGCGCCAAGTACGTCTTGCTCCATTGACATGCGACGAGCGGCATACTCCTCCAGCGCACGTAGAGGTAATTTTTCGTCTTCTGTTTCTGTGACCCACTCCATGAATTCGTCAGTTTGTGTCAATCTGACAGTCACTTCAGCAGAGATCCCAGAGTCCTTTCCTTCAATCATAGCTGAGAAAAGTCCCCGTGGCACGGGACTACCTTCCGCAATAAACAAATCAACCAGCTCCCTGTTTCCGCCTCGCGCAGCAGCTTCAATCGGCAGACCAGTGGTGAAGCCAGATGTTATGACATAATCATCAACAAACCGGCCAGGATGGTTCAGCTTTGCCCCACACGACAGTAATATCCGAGCGTGATTAGCTTTCCCCAAAGTGACGTAGTTGAGTGGGTTCGTCCCTTCCTTTGGCTGAAGGCGGGAATGGCCGAGAAAGAGACGCAGAAGTTTTTCAGATGTATAACGGACCAGAATGTACAGAACAAAATCATGTTCGATGCTTGCTAGGTGCTGGCAGTGGCTTGCAAGTATCTGACTCCACATCCACGTGTGCTGGCGGATATCCTTGTCAAGCGCCACAATAGCATCTAGAATCGCGCTGCTGGAGTAAACATAACGAAGATGTCCAAAACCGAAGGACAGCGTATATTTAAGGAGAGGGTATGAGTCTAGAGGGAAATCAAGTAGGCGGTGTCGATAGTTAGTTGGAGGACATTACTCACCATTTGAGACCTCGTTGTCCAATTTGAGGCAGGCTGAAACATAGCTCATACACTGCCGGACGAGCTGTCCGTGTGCGTCCCGTTCACCAATGCAATAAGAGTGGTTAGTTACAAGATACGCCTGAATAGAGTTCAGCAAGAAATGACGGGCAGTAAACTCAGGTTTCGTACCTTGACACTGAAATGAGACAAAATGACAATGTCTGTCTTCTCGTCGTGTGTCACTAGACTACCCAACGTGTCCAGCAAGGCGGATCCATGTACGGGTCCCACATCACGGTTCAAAACCCTCCGTTCAACGTCAATCGAGAGGGCTTCAACTATTTCATGTAGTCTCAGTCGGTCTAAAGCAGCGACAAGCCAGACCAGTACCCGTCGCGCGAGTATCGCTTGCGTATCGTCTTTGTCCATCGCAAGGAAAATCTGCTCGTACGTCGCCTCGAGACCAATAGGGAGGCTTTGAAGTGCCTTTCGAATGTCCATTGCAGTAAGACACCGCTTGAGGGTGATCAGCTGACATTCAACCCATCGAAACCTATGCACGACGACGGTGAGCTTCGCAATTCACTTTAGAACAAATTTCGACCAACATGCCATCCGCCTTCTCGCACAACGTCCGAGAAATCTCTTCTTTCAGTGTAGGGTCGACAATCCGAAGTCGGCGGTGGGAATCAACTTCCTTTGCGACATGCAACCTGATGTCCGCCGCTACCTTCTCTGACATGGTCTCTAGGGAAATCGTTTCGAGGCTGGAAAAGCTGTCTTTTATGATCTGGAGCGGTCGGCTGACCGCGAAGAGTCTTATTCCGCTTTTAGTCAACATAACAAGGACATCGAGTAAGCTCTCGATATCACTGCATTCGTCGAGAGCGTCGATCACCATAAGAGGTTGTCGCGCAAACTGTTTCGCGGCACGAGACACAAAGGCAGAGAGGCGCTTGGCATTGGCAAGAATTGATCCCTGCTCTTGCCTCTCTCTGTCCAGATCGCTGAGTATGTCTCCCGGATCGACACCAAAATTACCAAAGCCACGTAACAGCTGGGAAAGGAGGGACCGCATCACTTCGGCTGAGGCCGTGGAACGTTCACTTCGAAAGTCGCAGTAGAAATACACCAGTAATTCGCCTTCGTTGAGTGTGTTCTTAATGTCATCGATTACTGAGGCACTATCACAAGAATTAGCATCAGTTTGACATTCGCCGGACAAACGTACGCCAAGACCGATTTCCCAGAACCAGCTGAACGGTCGCGGTGTGTTAGTATGGCGCGGTCTACTTCAACGGACACTCACGTTTACCATTCAACCAAAGAAAAGAATTGTTTGTGTTCCTCCACACTGTGTATTCAAAGGTGTCCATTAGCCATGCGCAAGTACTGGGTTGTCGCAGGTCAAGAGTATCCTCGTGCTTTGATGTACAATTCCACGCAGCCAGCCACTTCAAGAGTTCATTCAACTGTGCTTCTGCAAGAATAGTGTACATTACATGATGTTCCATTGGGAGCAAAACAATGATCGAAACGAACGCACTATCAATCGTGAACCCGGTTCGACGTAATTTTGTCGGCATTGCACTCCACCTAATAGCCGATCAGACATCCGAGCTACTCTGGAATAAATTCAATAGTCACCCATGGTTCACTGTATCCCGTTCTGCATAATTGGCGCCCTTCTTCACGAAAGCGACTCCATCCATGGATGGCTTGACTGGAACCGATCTTGATGCGTCCTTGTCGATAGTTTGGTTCCTACCAATGAGGAGCGCCATTAGACGAGTCTCTATCAACGCTGCATAATATTCACCAGACATCTGTAGCAAGCAAGAAGTAGAAACAATCCTTGTGTTTCTTAAGAACCTGGAGCGCGTCCGTGATTACATCTTTCGGAGGCACCATACCAAACGGTTTGAGGAACGGTGACACAATGGAACTCGAGCTTGACGTGATCAACTTCTCCATCGTGTGCAATAAATCTAGGCATTCCTGAGGCTCCTCGCTAGATAACCAGGTAGATAACCGGGTATGAATGACGGGGTTCCTGGAGGTAGAGGAAGAATCGCCAGTTTGGAGAGCTTCGTTGAGTAGAGTCTGGGATGCGGCAATGATGCGCTGTAGCTCTCCTCCTAGTCGAATGTGCGAGCGCCTGACATTCTTGTCGTTCCTGTTACGGTCGTAGGCAGCTGAAGCGTTGATGACTTGCTGTGAGGCGGACGCAATGCCAATGAGAAGCGCAATATCGGCAGGAGCCATTCAGAGTTCGAACGAGTTGGTCACGGTACGAGCGATTGTTTATTTCCCACTCCGCCAGTCCAGCCGGCCGTGCTCCAAGTCGATCTCCGTCGATTCTCCGAGTCTCCAGTGGACCGTGCCTCACGCAAGAATCTGTTTCTTGGGTTTTCCCATCCCGATGTTTCATTCACCTCGTTGCATTCCGCCTCGGATTCGGACGCTGATTCAATCCAAGATGACGATGAGACGCGTTTGGCGAGGAGTGCTCAGCAGACAGGAGATCTTCCATGGTCAAGCCAGGTCTCTGTCGACTCGGCACGTGCTGCTGGCCTCACACGAAGACGACGACATGCGACTCTGAGCGCTTCTCCCCTTCAGCGCACTTGGACGGTCATCCAACAAGCCTTTCGCCGCGCGTCCATGCGTGTCGCGAACGTCCAAGGGCATAGACACTCCGTTCGGCTACCAGATGACAGCGAGGATTCTAATTCAACGTTAGATGATGTAGAAATAATGGTGGAACGTGGTGTTGGCCAGTGGGCCCCTCATAAGGCACATCCGGAGCACCTCTGCAAAGGCAGGCTCTTGGCTTTCTTGGTCCAACGAACCTTGTTCGGCCCAGGTTGTCTCGCCTGCTGATCCATCTGTGCGTGATACTTTTTTGACAGTGGTTTCGTTCGTCAACCATGGTCTCTAGGGTGCACCGAATCAATAATACTTGCTTTTATTGTTGCAAACGCTGTTGCACTGGTCGTGCAAGCCTCGTAGATTCTCTTATTGCTTCCCAGCCAAACTTCTATTACCGCAGCGCGCTACTTTCATGCTTTGGAAGACATCCTTCTCCTTTCCCTCTTCATAGTTAATGCACGTCATGTATTATCGAGGTAAGGGCATTTTGTTTATAGACATGCTCGTGCTGCTAATGCACCACAAGCTAGCTGATGATCGAGAGGCCCTGGGGTGAGTCCCTCCAAGCGTCATTCCAATCATTGGTTCGGTACTGACAGTTATCGTTCCCCTTGTTGGATCTACAGGTTGAAAGAGCTCGAGGCGAGACAGGAGACGCTCCAAGTGGCCGCAGGCGTCGTTGGGTTAGACAAGATACGGTCCCAGCTGAGGATGATCTCCCTCCGCCGTAAGTTTCTCGAGGAACGCAACAAGAGGCTGGAGATGGCCCAAGGTAGGTCCCTCTTTGTTGTCGATCTCCACCTAGACTGACGATACCATATTGAGGTATACCAACGATCTTGATCAATGCAACGCTAGGAATGCCGAGGACGCCTACAGCGCCGTGGGACATTGCCCTTCCTCGGAGTGAGCGTGGACGGGAGTGACCCTCGGATCAGTGCATTGTGCGGTGCATGAGCGCGGACAGCGGTGGGAGAGTGATATGAGCAGGTTGTCCATCGATATAGGCCAGGGTGTGTGGTTCGGTTGCATCTTTCTGGTAGAGAGTTATGCTTGCATTCAGGATGGAGAACCGAAACAATTCAATGGATGATCCGAGCGACGTGCATTCGCCAACGGCGCGACGTTCGGGAGGTGTATGAGATTGAAACCACGTCAAATCGCTTGTGTCTCTCGTTGTATGTACTCACGGACTGGTTCAACTGCTTATTAGGCTATCTGGTAGATGGCGACAACCATGGTCATTATGCTATTCAATTCACTGCAACTAAAGTTAGGTACTAGTACGCCGTCCCAGCAACTCATATATAAACTACATGAAATTGACAAATGATGGTTATACATTTACTATGTACTTCATGCAATGCAACAATATCCTATCATGATCTGACAATGAGTAAAAGATGGACAAGGAAAGAAAGGAAAGACGAGAATGGATGGTCAATCTGCTGCAAAGGAAAGAAAATCGGAATCAATCGGAATGAGAATGTGTGTCAGGTCTTAATTGGATCAAGATGGGTCACATTCCTGAAGTTTGCTCTGGTGTCAAGACCGGTTTTGAAGCCGTTTCGGTCGCCATACTTTCTTCTTTAACACCGCCTCCAACCCGGCGGCGTCCTTTTTGCTCTTAGGCAACGGGTCGCCGCTAGCCACCTGGGGGACCGTTTTATACTCCCCATCCATCACCTGCGTTTGCCGTATTCGACAACAACCGTGGCCATTATGCTATTCGACTCATAGCGACTAAAGTTACTCATAGTATTAGATACAAGTCCAGTGCCATTTTTGGCCAGGTTGTTTGCGGTGGCATCCGGTATTTGACAGTAATTCTTTCAGAGCATGTCACTAGCAGTCTGGGTTCCATAGATAAGCATCGGTAAAAGACCAGCAAAAGATACTAAAGATAATTACATATATAACGTCTTCCGCATAATTTGGGTTTGGGTATTGATACATTTTGGGCATCCCTCGCCAATTGCATAAAGTTCTGCAAAAAGAAGGGTCCCTTGGCCCTGGCGAGGTCGACAGGGGTCTGTCCATTGGAGTTGCGTGTGTGAGGGCTACAGCCACTGTTAAGCAAGACCTGGGTAGCTTTCCATTTATCCTCTGAGCGGAACCCAGACCCAAAGTTGTGCTGTAACAGTACATGCAGTGGGGTGTCACCATTGTTGTTGACGGCATTTACATTGGCGCCTTCACAAACTACGAGATGGATCATTTGGATCGCGTTGAACATCTCGATTTCCTCCGACCACTCAGACCGGATTCCCGAGATGGCGAAGTGGAGGACATCAGAAGGGAGCGGTACTCCTATGGAGAGAAAGTATCTGACAATGGAGATCTTGCCCCAACGTGCGGCAATATGAAGAGGTGTCTCCCCCACCAGATTGCGCAACAAGGGATCGCATCCCATGTCGACGAACTTCTTGGCAAAGTCTGGAGACCTCTTGCAGCACGGTGCAAAATGGTATCTCCATCTGATGTGATGGCGTGTACATGAGTGGAATTCAGCCCCATACGAACGAGGGACTGGATTATAGATTTTTTCTTGAAATAAAAATCTGAGGTGATGGCGAACAAGATCTGATCAGGAAGTGTTGCGCCTTGCGATAAAAGATACTCCATAATTGTGATATGCCCTCCCTGCACCGCGAGAAAAAGTGGTGTCTTCCCTTTCTTGTTTTTGGCGTGGATGTCACAACCAACGTCAACAAGAATTTTGGCGATTTCGAGATATTCAGCCTGGTCTGAAGAGAAAGCGGGGCCCATGGCTTCCAAAGCGAGGTGCAGGGCATTATCGCCGTTTGTCGTCACGGTACTTACAACCGCTCCATTTTGAATGAGAAGGCGAATCGTGGGGGTAATCGCATTGGAACGGTAACTCCCGCGACCGCGACCCTCGACCGCAGTGAGTAGAACATCGGGAGGTATTGGAACATGAAGTGAGAGTAGATGGTCGATGACAGTGAGGTATCCGTGCCTGGCTGCCTCATGCATGGGTGTCTTGCTGGATGAATTTACTGCACAAGGATCACCACCTGCGCCAATCAAGATTTCCGCAAACCGCAACGCGAGACGCTCGGAATCTGCAAGTCGGATAGCGCAGTGGAGTGGAGTATCCTTGGAATGGGGTTCCGTGGCACGTGCGTCAGCACCGTTCTTGAGGAGAAGTTGGATCATTCCTAGGTCCTTATCACGGTACTGTGGAGTGCATAGTATGTCGGATGGAGGCGCAACTCCACTGGAGAGCAAACCTTTAAGAATCTTGCTGCATCGATGTTCGACAATCGTATGAAATAATGTTTTTCCAGTATAGTCGCATGTGTATGGCCGAGGACATCCAGAATCCGCAAGGACTTTGGCCACCTGGAGGCAACGACGATCATCCCAGGGGAAGCCGGCAGAAATTAATGCGCGATGCAATGCTTTGTGCTTGTCGGAAGAGGTCGTACATGCATCAATTCCTCTCGCAAGAACATCGTCCACTGAAAGATCATCCGAAAGGGAAGAAGTATCGGCTTGCAGCAGATTATGAGGAAGGGGCGCGTCCAATTTTTGAAGAAGGTATTCCACAGCAGCGGCAGGAAGCCACTTCTCGGCTACCGCAAGTTCAAGAGGTGTTGTACCAAGTGAGTTTGGAGCTCTCGGATCACATCCGGCCTCGATAAAGATGCGGATCATCTCCAGACAACCATCACGAAAATGGGGCCTAATTCGCAAAGCCAGATGGAGCAGAGTATCACCATTTGGCGCGACAGCGCTGGGATCGGCGGCCTCTCCAATCAGAAAGCGTGTGACTTTCAGGGAGGGAGTCTCACACTCATGCCGAGGAAGGAGGGAGAATAAGATATCAGTTGGCAGTGGTGCATCAAAGGAAAGTAAATGCTTGATGACAGATATGAACCCACGCTGGGTGGCAATATGGATCGGTGTTTTTCCCTCCAAGTTACACGCAGATGGATCAGAGCCTGCTTTGAGCAGTATCTTTGTCCCCTCGAGACAATCGTCTTCATTTTTGCATCTTTCAATGAGGTGATGGAGTACCGTGGAATCGTCAGGAGATAGGAAGTGGATATCAGCCCCGTTGAGAAGAAGGCAACGAATGGCTGGTACGGGACAACAGTCCGATGGCAAGGAAAACAAGATGTCTGGAGGTAGCGGTACTTCGAGCTCGGAGAAAAAGTATTCTACGGTTGAAACATGGCCTGCACGCACTGCTTGTTGGAAGAGGTCGTCAAGGGCTAAGTTATGGTCAGTGAAATCACAGCCGATTTGCCTGAGCCGGCGTGTCGTGCCAAGTACATCTTGCGCTGGTACCTGACGCAACGCACGTAGAGGTAGTGCTTTGTCTCCCACTGCTGTCTCCCACTCCATGAACTCGTCAGTTTGTATCAACCTCGCAACCACTTCAGTAGAGACCTGAACATCCTTTCCCTCGATCGCAACTGAGAAAAGTCTTCGTGGCACGGGACTACCTTGCGCAATAAACAGGTCAACTAGCTCTCGGTTTCCGTCTAGGACAGCGGCTTCAATTGGCAGACCTGTGGTGGAGCCAGACACCGGATTAACAAACCGGCCGGGATGATTCAGCTTTGCCCCAAACGATAGCAATATCCGAGCTCGATTGGTGTTCCTCCAAGTGACGTAGTTGAGCGGATTCGTCCCTTCCTCCAGCTGAGGGCGGAAATGGCCGAGAAAGAGACGCAGAAGTTCTTCGGATGCATAACGGACCAGAATGCACAGCACAAAATCATGTTCAATACTTGGTAGGTACTTGCAGTATCCGCTGCAGCTTGCAAGCATCAGGTTCCACCTCCACGGGTGCTGGCGAACATCCTTGTCAAGCGCCACAATAGCATCTAGAATTGTGTTGTTGGAGTAGGCTTGACAAAGATGTTCAAAACCAGAAGATAAAGCATATTTAAGGAGAGGGTACGAATCTAGAAGTAAATCATATAGGCGGTGTCAATGGATAGCAGGAAGAAATCCCCCACCATTCGAGATCCCGTTGTCCAATTTGAGGCAGGCTCCAACGTAGCTCATGCACTGTTGGGCAAGTTGCACATGCGCATCCCGTTCATCGATGCAATAAGAGTGCTTAGTTGCAAGATATGTCTGAATGGAGTTCAGTATGAAATAACGGACAATAAACTCAAGTTTCGTACCTTGACACTGAAATGAGACAAAATGACAGTGTCTGTCTCCTCGTCGTGTGTCACCAAACTACCCAACGTGTCCAGCAAGGCGGGTCCATGTACAGGTCCCACATCACGGTTCAAAACCCTCCTTTCGATATCAATCGCGAGTGCTTCAACTATTTCGCATAGTCTTAGTCGGCGTAAAGCAGCAACAAGCCAGACTAGTACCCGCCGCGCGAGTATGCCCTGTGTATCGTCTTTATCCATCGCAAGGAAAATCTGCTTATACGTCTCCTCGAGACCATTCGGGAGGTTTTGAAGTGCTTTCCGAATGTCCACTGCGGTAAGACACCGCTTGAGGACGATCAGCTGACATTCAATCCATCGAAACCTATGCATCATGACGTTAAGCTTTGCAGCTGACTTGTGAATAAATCTCAACCAACATGCCATCCGCCTTCCCGCATAACGCCCGAGTAATCTCCTCTTTCAGTGTAGGGTCGACAATCCGAAGTCGGCGGTGAGAATCAACTTCCTTCGTGACATGCAACCTGATGTCCGCCGCTACTTTCTTCGACATGCTCTCTAGGGAAATCATTTCGAGGCCAAAAAAGCTGTCTTTAATGATCTGGAGAGGTCGACTGACCACAAAGAGTCTTATTCCACCTTTAGTCAATAGGACGAGGGCATCGAGTAGGCTTTCGATGTCATTGCATTCGTCGAGAGCATCGATCACCATGAGAGGTTGCCGTGCAAACTGTTTCGCAGCACGAGACACAAACGTAGAGAGGCGCTCGGCATTGGCAAGAATTGATCCCTGCTGTTGCCTCTCTTCGTCCAGATCATTAAGTATGTCTCCCGGATCGACACCAAAATCACCAAAGCCACGTAACAGCTGGAAAAGGAGGGACCGCATTACTTCAGGAGGGGCCGTGGAACGTTCGCTTCGAAAGTCGCAGTAGAAATACACCAGTAATTCACCTTCATTAAGTGTTTTCTTGACACCATCGATTACTGAAGCACTATCATAAGAATCAGCTTCGGTCTAACATCCGCAGGACGAACGTACGCCAAGACTGATTTCCCAGAACCAGCTAAACAATCGGTGTGTTTGTATGGCGTACTCTGTTACCTCAACGGACACTCACGTTTACCATTCAACCACAGAAATGAATTCTCGGTGTTCCTCCACATTGTGTATTCAAAGGTGTCCGTTAGCCATGTGCAGGTACTGGGTTGTCGCCGGCCAAGAGTATCCTCGTGTTTTGATTTACAATTCCACGCAGCCAGCCACTTCAAGAGCTCATCCAATTGTGCCTCTGCAACAATAGCGTAGGTTACATGGTATTCCCGTGGGAGTAAAAGAACAAGCGAAACAATAAACGCACTATCGATCATGAATCTGGTTCGATGTAATTTTGTGGACATTGCATTCCGCCTAACGGCTGATCAGACATCTGAGCTACTCTGGGATAAACTTGACACTCACCCATAATTCACTAAATCCCGCTCTGCCCAATTGGCGCCCTCCTTCGCAAACGCGACTCCATCCATGGATGGCTTGACCAGACCCGATCTTGATGCGTCCTTGTCGATGGTTTGATTCCTACCAATAAGAAGCGTCATCAGACGAATTTCTATCAAGATTGTATGACATTCACCAGACGTCAGTGGTAAGCAAGAAATGGAAGCAACCCCTGTGTTTCTCAAGAACGTGGAGCGCGTCCTTGATTGTGTCTTTTGGAGACACCACACGAAACGGTTTGAGGAAGGACAACGCCTTGGAACCCGAGCCGGACGTGATCAACCTTTCCATCTCGTGCAATGAATCTAGGCATTCCTGAGGTTCATCGCTAGTTAACCAGGTGGACAGCTGGCTGCAAACAACGGGGTTCCTGGAGGTGGAGGAGGAATGGCCAGTCCGGAGAGCTTGGTCGAGTAAGGTCTGGGATGCAGCGATGATGCGCTGTAGCTCTCCTCGTAGTCGCATGTGCGAACGCCCAACATTTTTGTCGTTCCTGTTATGGCTGTAGGCAGCTGAAACATTGAGAACTTGGTGTGAGGCGGACGCAATGCCAATGAGAGCTGCGATATCGGCGGAAGCCATTGAGAGTTCGAACGATTTTGTGGTACCATCGGAAATGTACGAGCAATTGTTTATTTCCCACTCCGCCTCGGGCTCAGACTCAGACTCGGCCAGCGGCGTTCCGAGTCGATCTCTCCAGTCAACCGTGCCTCACGTAAGAACCCGTTTCTTGGGTTTTCCCATCCCGATGTATCGTTCACCTCGTTGCATTCCGCCTCGGATTCGGACACCGATCCAATTTAAGACGACGATGAGACGTTTTGCGAGGAGCGCTCAGCAGACAGGGGATCGTTCATGGCCGAGCCAGGTCTCTATCGACTTGGAACGTGCCGCTAGCCTCTCACACGTAGACGACGACATACGACTCTCAGCGCTTCTCCTTTTCAGCGTACTGGGACCGTCATTCAACAAGTCCTCTGTCGTGCGTCTATATGCGTCGCGAATGTTCGAGGACACAGACACACCACCTGGCTACCAGGTGACAGCAAGGATTCTGATTCAACACTAGGTGGTGTTGAAAGAGCAGTGGAACGTGGCGTCGGCCAGTGGGCCACTTATAGGGCACAACTGGGAACACTTCTGCGAGGCCAGGTTCTTGGCTTTCTTGGTCCAACGAACCTTGTTCGGGCCATGGTTGTATCGCCTGCTGATCCATCCGTACGTGATACTCTGTTGATAGTGGTTTCGTTCGTCACCAATGGTCTCTAGGTACACCAAGCCAATAATACTCACTTTTATTGAAGGGCATTTCGTTTACAGACGTGCTCGTGCCGCTAGCCCACCACAAGCTAATTGATGATCGAGAGGCTCTGGGGTGAGTCCCTCCAAGCATCATCCCAATCGTTGATTTCGTACCAACGGTTGTTGTTTCCCTAGTTGGATCCACAGCTTGAAAGAGCCCGAGGTGAGGTAGGAGATGCTCAAAGTGGTCGTGAGCGTCATCGGGCTGGGCACGGTACAGTCCTAGCTGAGGATGACCTCCCTACCCCACGAGTTTCTCGAGGAACGCGACAAGAGGCTCGAGATGGCCCAAGGTAGGTCCCTCTTTATTGTCGATTTCAACCTGGATTGACGACACCACGATGAGGTATACCGACGATCTTGATCAATGCGATACCAGAGACACCGAGGAGGCTTATGGTGCCGTGAGATATTGCTTTGCCTCGGAGTGAGCAGTGGCCCTTGGATCACGAGACGAGTCCGACAGCATCGCCATCACGCATCTTGTTGGCGTCCCCCGAGTTGGCAGAGAGGGAGTGATCTGTGCATCGCGTAGTGCATGAGCGTGGACAACAATGGGGAGCGGTCTGAGCAGGCTGTCCGTCGATGTGGGCCAGGGGTATTGGTATGTGGTTTGGTTGCATCTTCTGGTCGAGTCTCATGCTTGCATTCAAGATGGAGAGCCAGAACAGTTCGACAGGTGATCCGAACGACGCGCATTCCCCGACGGCACGACGTTCAGGGGGTGCGTGAGATTACAATCATGTCAAATCGCTCGTGTCTCATGCGATGGCGTCGTGCTAGAAATGAAGACTTTACAATAGACCCCAGAAGAGAAAGACAGATGAGGTCACTACATGCACTCACGAACTGATTTGACTGCTTATTGGACTATCTGGTAGATGGCGACAACCACGGTCATTATGGTATTTGATTCGACTAAAGCTACTAGTACACTATCCCAACAACTCGTACATAAAATGCATGGAATGGACATACAATAGTTATACATTTACTATGTACTTCCTGCGGTGCGAAAATATCTTATTGTGATCACTGAGCAAAGGGTGGAAACGAAAAGAAAAAAAAAAGGGAAACGAAAGATAACCATAATACAGCGGAATGAGAATGCATCGTGTCATATCGGATCAAGAGGTCACATTCTTTGTTTGCCCTGGTGTCAAGGCCGGTTTTGAAGCCGTTTGGGTCGCCACACATTCCTTTCTGAGACCACCTCCAACCCGCCGGTATCCATTTTGCTCTCGAGTAATAGGTCGCTGCTAGCTACCTGGGAAAATGTCTTATACATGCCATCCGTTGCCTGCGTTTGCCGTACTCGCCACCCGCGCTCCGTTTTGGCTTGTGAACGTAACCGCGCCCGCTCTGCCGCCTCTTCCTCTCGCTGTGCTTTTCGGCGTGCATCCTCGGCGGCGGCGGCACGCTCATTCTCGCGTTCCCGACGTTGCTCAGCAAGACGCTCCTCCTCTCGTTTCCGTACACTCTCGACTTCCAACAGTCGCTTCAATTCTACCTCCTCTTGTAAGTCGGATACAGTAGATCGCCTCAGATAGACGTACCAGCATCGGCGGCCAGTCGCACCTCCTCGGCCTTGCGCACAGCTGCCTCTGTCTCTGCCTCTCTTTGCGCTGCACGTGTTTGCCGCCGCTTTCCCTTCTTTCCCATCTTTTGCTGTATGTATTCCTCGGAGCGTGCAGCGAGCAAAGCTTCGCGGTGAGTTTTCATTTGGGAAGGTGACCTCGTTTGTTCCGACTCCGTCTCGTGATGCGCTATCCTGCTGATCTCCTCTGCAGTCGGAGTGCACTCTTGAACGTGTCCGATCCCTCGTGCAGTCTTGGAGGGTGATGGTGGTCGGGTGCGGTTTTCCTCCAATAAGTCAGATATAATGCTCGATAGTGTCGTCGTTGCCTTGTTTGTCTTGGCAGTAGTCACGAAAGAGTCCCATGCCAGCCCGACTGAACCAGTACCTTTCTCATCGTATGGTAATGTGGATAACAAGATGGCGCCGGCGAGCCATTCAGGGAGCGCAAAGTCGGCTTGCGTGAGGTGCCGGAGAGCTTCTTGGTACTCGGTGATGTGTGCACGCATGTCGCCGCCGCCGGCCATGTGTGCCGTCACTGAGCGGTGAAACCAATATATGACCGATTCCTGGCCGTACTCTTTCGCGATGGCATTCCAGGCGTCTTTTGCAGTTTTCAAATGCATGATTCTTATCACCACGTCCTTCGTGATACAGCTGGTGATGAGCATCAGTGCTGCGGTGTCCATCTTGCGCCAGACTGCCCATTGGGTCGTGTCTGTGGGCTCTGCAAGCGTACCGTGAACGATGTCGAGCAAGCCGCAGTAGGTAAGAGCCATTCGCATGCGATATGACCAGGCAAGGTAGCCTATCTTATTGGCGAGTCGGTCTCCCTCGACAGGAAAGAAATCCTCTCCATTGATAGGCATATCCCAAGACGAAGGAATGACAGATAGAGAGGTTGATGTCGGTGCAACGGGCATGATCATCACTGTTCGAGTTGCACCTCATGTAGAACTGTGAATGGTTGCTAGTCTCGGTTCCATCCGTTGTCTGGGTTTGAAAACTCGCGATCAAGACATCTCAGCGGACGGTGGTGCTACAACGGGAACTTTCAAGCCCATTTCGAATATTTTTACTCATCTCCTCGTCACGATCATACTGACAACGTGAATAAGTGAGGAATATCGATCCTGCCAGCCATTTCTGAGAACTCACCGTGGCAGAGGGGTGACAAAGCTCGGATCGGCCTCCTATTCATTGAAGCTGACCCTTCCAAGTTGGGTCCCAATACTGGGGTGTGGATGACATATTAAAGGTCCACATATTAGTAGAGAATTGGCAAAATCCTTGGCAGCCGCTGCATATTGCCTTTCGCTTGTAGGTGGGCTCTGCCAGAACTGACTGGCACCGTGATGATGACTTGAAATAACACCATTATCAAGCTTCAGGCTAAACTATCCCAGCCATGGCACGAGCAATCAAGCGCAGCAGATGCTATGCTAGAAATAAACAACAGCATCTCCATAAGCTATGTTTTGTTGATCTACCACTTGATGTACTCTTCGAGGTCAGACCTATGCGAATTGAGCACCACTTCCATAGGTTCAATTCTGACATTGTAAATCCTTAGATTTTCCTTCTTCTACAGCCTGCAGAACTCCTCTATCTTTCCAGGACGACCAAGGATTTGCGCGCATTTCTTCTCAACCCCAGCAGAGCCTCTTCATTATGGAAAAATGCCATCAGCAGCGTTGGATTACCTCCTTGTCCATCATGGATGTCTCCCCCTGCATACGCGTTCCTCGCAGTTGATCCACTTTGTCATGTAGGTCCTATTGTCCCGATTCTACAGAGAGTGGAGTTTAAGCTAACGGTCTTTGTGGTGTAAAGGGGTGCTACGGCACATGTGAGACTATTCAATGGGAGCTGCGGATGCGATGCTGCACAACCTGCTCCCCAAAGATGTCTGTCCAATGCTTCACAGCCATCTTGTCCTACTGATCGGGCAGCTTGTTTACAGGCTAACTAAGCAGTACTCCAGCACCATCAAAAACCTGAAACCACCCGTCGCCGGTACTTTTAACTTTGAATTGAGAGATAAAGGACGGTCAATCTACTTCCGCAAGGCCAATAATCCTTATGCGAGGGCCTACTCTCTGTTGGATTGGAAGCTTGTTCGATACAAGCGACCGGCATATATCTCTTTGGGAGCATTCGTGGCTCAGAAGAACGAACTTTGGGATTCTGTTCGCTCGGTGGGTCATTCCAGATTCTTGTCTCTTTCACCAAACTGAACAATCTATGTCACAAGCACGCAAAGCTATGCCGAGATTGGGAGTGTGAGTGGCTGAACAAAAGGGCGGACTGCCTGCGAAGAGCAAGACATGAGCGGGTCCAAGAGTATACTTTCACCACTGTCACTTGACACGAATCTAATGGTTAAATTAGTATCAAATCCAAACTTGCTGAGATGGGTTGTTTCCAGACTGTAATATCTTTTTGTGATTGTAAAGCCTTTTGGTCACTGCCCGAAGTGAAGAAATTCGGGCGCTTGACATCGGAAGGTGATTGACTTAGCAAAAGGTGGAGATCGGGACTCACGATCTTATCAGAGTGGAAGGAAATTCATCCCCAACTCATCCGTTGGCTGAAAAAAGCCCTCTGTCGTGATCGTAGGTGTGCACTGGAAGACAAATTTTCCTGGAATGGCCTCTCGCCAGTGCAGCCTAGGCCAGTTGACGTCGCTGCAATTCCAGCAGTGCGATCAGCACTAGAACCTCACATTATTTCCGACATGTCCAATTTGGTTCTGATGAAAAAACTGACCCGCGTGTTGCCTCGGGCAATCAGGAAATGGAGTAGGAACACCATAGAGGAACTCGAAGAAATGGCTAGGCAAGAACTTGATCTCCCGCAGAACTCAAAGCCTTCCACTCTCCTTCCAGTCATTTTCCGATGCAGAACGTGCCGTCAGAGGCTCAGGTTCAACGAAGCGCTATTCCATGAGCATCTGTACAAAGTGAAACCTAAAAGTCACAGTGCCC
>JBBPUM010000353.1:0-18702 GCA_038094695.1 Chiua aff. virens | reverse complement strand
AAGACTTGATGGTGCACATTCTCCTTCTTACCACACTTCCAGTTTCCAGTACCGACCCTGCTATCCTGAACAATCAAAGTGCATTGGCAAATCTCGTCTCCTATCACGTCATCCCAGCCAACTTTGTCAACCAGACGGAAACGTATCCCAATTTGACAATTGGACGTACACTACTCAA
Source organism: Chiua aff. virens (assembly GCA_038094695.1). Classification (NCBI taxonomy): domain Eukaryota; kingdom Fungi; phylum Basidiomycota; class Agaricomycetes; order Boletales; family Boletaceae; genus Chiua; species Chiua aff. virens. The sequence goes on along the minus strand of JBBPUM010000353.1, from coordinate 18,524 downwards.
TGATTCGAACCTTGTTGCACTCGAAGGAAATCAATCCCAGGTCTGTATATGGTCCAAAGCAAACAATGGGTCTTTCTTTGTTATGAACAAAGGGTTAGTTACCTGCGTCTTCGAATTGACTGCCTCCGACACACACCTTCTATGTCAGGTCAAATGTCACTGTCGTAAATACGACGACTTTCGAGGACACCACGATCTTAACTGTTGATCGCGTGCTGACCCCGCCGCCCAATATGACAACCATTATGAAAAATCCATTATGCAACCTCACGTCCCTTGCGGGGTTTCTGCAGTCTACTTCACTGCTCAATCAGCTTAGCTCGGCTCACGGTATCACTCTGTTTGCACCAAACAATGCCGGCTTGCAACTGGCACAGAACTCCCTTGGCGGTCTTTCGAAGAATACGACAGCACTTCAAAATATTGTGAACAACCACGTCAGTTTCTTTCTCTCATCTCGTGATAGCAGTTAGTGATCATAGAAAATAGTTCATTAACGGGACAGCATACTACTCAACCGAATTATCCAACCAGACTACATTTGTATCAGCAGCCGGTCAGAATTATTCTTTCTCCGCTAATTCTACGGGCGAATTTGTCTCAGTCGGAGGATCCAACGAAGTCCGGGTTGTGAAGAAGAATGTGTTGACGTCAAACGGGGTTATTCACATCGTCAGCGGTGTGATGTTTGACACCAATGCGGATCCCGCACTGGCTAGCACGGCGTATGTACTAATTCTGACTGCTATGCGAGACACTGATTAAACGATAACAGGTATGCATCCGCAACGTCTGTCGCAGCTCATACCACTGAGATTGGTCCAATCGCGTACACACCGACCACGACATCACCCCCGACGTCAGGAAGAGCGGTGAAAGTAGAAGCTGACAACTGGAAGCTGATGGCGTTATTGGGTTGGTGGTAGATTTCAGTAGGCAAATCGTGTGATGTATTCAGTCTTGGCAAGTTGTGGCCTATGGTATGGTCATGCTTTGTAAATGCGTCAATTATTTCGCTGCACAGATGCAAATGATATCGATGCACTTATCCCTAACTAGTTTTAGTCAGGAATAATGCTTTGGGCACCACGGCTCAGGGAACCCATATCTGATAAGATACGCGGGGGTGACAAATCACAGTAGCCTTTAAGATGCTGTGCAACCAAGTGATCAATCGAGACAATAACGCTCCACTCGTCCCACTGTGTAACCATCTTGTACTACCCCCACATTCCTAGCCTATATTTCGAGGAACCCACCTTCTCTTTGAATCAACCTACTTGCTACGTCGTAGCCTGAGGACGACTCTGAACATGAAGCATCTATCACTGAAAGACGCGCTCTTACCCCAGCCGCCCAGCTTTGTCAAGAAACAACTATATGAAATACATGAAGTGCTCGGTACCGGAACATTTGGAAAAGTCGTGGTGAGTAGCGCAGTCGTTCCCATATTTGACGTGGGGTCGGCACTTTACTGGCAGTGCCTGGGTCACGGGAATACTTTCTTCTTTCCTCTTGCTTTCTATCCCCGCTCTGAACAAAATTTCCCCCCCCTTCATCGGACTGTTAGAGAGCAACCTGGCATGTCCCAGCAGACCAAGTGGATGTTGCCCGGCAGGGTGCCGCTGCGTCGACCAGCCCAAGCCCAACCGACCCACCCCATGGCCACTCGACGATACCCTTGCTTAGCGCAGCCTTGCACCCGTCTTCGGGTTTTTCTTCGCCAAGCATGCGTGCCGTGACGACCAAGGAAGTCGCTCTCAAAGTAATCCCGAAAAAGAAAGTAAAGGGAAACGAAGTTGCAGTATGGGGGGAGATGGAAGTCTTGAAGGGTCTCGATCACCCGAATATCGTCCGTCGCTACTCGTTCTTTCGCACAGGTACCGACCTGCTGATTTGTCCGCGGTGGTCCTATTTTTAACAGGTAAAATTTTATGATTGGTTCGAGTCGAGGAGTAAATATTACCTCTCCTTTGAGCTTGCCACTGGTGGCGAGCTGTTTGAACGAATATTGCAGAGGGGTAAATTTACGGAGAAGGACGCTATCTCTGTCGTTCGGTTCGTTATCCTGGTCGAGATGTCCCTTGCAGTGTTGTGGTCTCACTTCATAGCTGCTCAGGTCTGTGTTTTCAGGTGTTAAGTACCTTCATGAACACGATATTGTCCATAGGGATCTCAAGTAAGTTTACTAATATACTCTATTTCACTTTCTATGACTCGCCACCATAGACCCGAAAACATTCTGTACCGCACAAAGGACCCGAACAGTGACGTCGTCATCGCCGATTTTGGAATGTATGCTACTTTCCCCATTTGCTGGAGGGTACTTACAGAGCCTGGATCGACAGCGCTAAACATTTGCATTCCCCGGGAGAACAATTGCATTCGCTGGCAGGCAGCTTTGGCTATGTTGCACCCGAAGTTTTGAATAAATCTGGGCACGGAAAGGCTGTTGACATCTGGTCCACGGGGTATGTCTCACGTTATGGACGCGCAGGAGTTGCGACTGATATCCGAGTGCGTGTAGGATTATTACATATGTCTTGCTGTGTGGATACTCGCCATTCAGAGCAGAAGACACCAAAGAAATGATTCGTGAAACGACGGATGCAAGGATCGAATTCCATGAGCGCTATTGGAGCAAGATATCAGATGAAGGTAGATCTGAACAGCTTTTCAACCAGGAAGTCTCTCCTGATTCCTTCCTGATTAATGTGCAGCCAAAATCTTTATCAAACTCCTGCTCAATCCGGATCCGACGCAACGACCGACGGCACAGGAGGCCCTCAATAATCACGTAAGCCGTTGTCTTGCCAACCTAGTTTCACTGATAACATGGGATCTTCAGTGGTTGACAGCACACGAGGCTTCGACAGAGCACGACGTAGCTGCTGGCTTACGCGAGCACTTTGATGCCAGGAAGCGGTGGCGCTCCGCCATTGCTTCTGCACGTGCCGTGCACCGCTTTGGGAAGCACGCCCGATCACCGAGTGCGTCGAGCACTGCCAGCGGTGGATGGGGGAGAGATCACATTAGTTCCGAGGCCGAGGCTGTCAGCAGTACTGTCACCTCCCACAATGGCAGCCCAACTGACGTTTCAGTGCCACTCGCGAAGCTAACTCTGGCGAGTGTTGACCTGGGAGCCAATGCCGACGTGAAAGTCATCGTACCTGAGGAAGCAGGAAAAACGGAAGGAGATGGTAAGGCGGAAGTTTCTTCTTCTGCTAAAGGTACCTTGACTAGAGCCAGTGAGGCCGGTTTGAAGGACATCACTCGTGGCAACACCTCGTCGAGCGTGCAGGCTTCGAGGCAGCTGGGACCCGGTCTGGGTTCGTTGGCAGAATCCGGTGTGAAGAGAGCGGAGGTAGCTCCCACTGGGCCTGATTCCTCTGTGGATCGTATGCAAACTCAAGCCGCATCCAGTGAAGAATCAGATTTGAAGATGCCAGGGACTTTTCGTCTATCGAGTGCAGAGAAGGAGAAGAACGAAAGGAGTCCGAGTCCGAAGAAGTGGTCGGAGACATTTAGGAAGTTTGGACTATTCTGAGTTGTAATTTAACGCTGATCTACTGTGTGCTCTCGCTGGGGACATTTATTCGGATAAAGTCTGAAGCATTCGCGATATCAGCCTCAATTACCCAGTGAAAACACTAGGATATGTTGACATCCTATAAGAAGCCAATAGGAAAGTGGCAGCCAAGGCAACGGAGGCTACGCTGGCAGTATTACCCATTGTTTGCGAGATGTCGTAAGTCGTATACCATTTCTTGAGCCTGAGTCGGACCTCAGTGAATCAACGAAGCTTTGAAGCTTGAACGTAATCGTACTATTTTGCAACCAATTAGCCAATTTTTCAAGCTTTCGAAACGACAGAGTCGTCGAGGAGATGTCGTCGTTCACTGTAATACTACCAGCTACCCTGAGACTATAGCCTATACGGAGGTTTGAGACTTTGACTCAGGTTCAGAAGCCTGCCTATTTATTTTCGGAGGAAGCCACTTCTTCGTAATCCACTGGCACCGTCAGCTACAACAACCTACAACACCCCAAATTGTCTTTTTTGGCTCAATGCTTAGTTAAGGTTTCAAACTTCACACTTCACGGTGAGGCATGGCAGCACAGGTGGCAGCTTCTTGTTCGTTCGTTGTACAGTATGTTCGTCTAGGTGTGCTTAGGTTGACAGCCTGAGTTCCGTCTTGCGCTCGATTCATACGCTCACCTTCGACCTCGTGGCAGACATGAGTGCCATTTTCATTGAGGTTTTGACCCCGCGTGCATACACGAGCGAAGATGGAAGTAGTCTCTGAAAAACCCCTCCTCTCAACTTCTACTATGGCACCAAGACCAAAGGAAGCTAGTCCTGTCTGTTCAATCTCCAGCGAATGTGCTCTCGGAGGAGTCGTGGCTGACGTTAGTCTGACCGTGACTCTGACAGGTACATCATCGACAACTTGAACATAAGTCCCAAGAACTAATAGGTAGGCAACTCGCCATCTATGGGGCTCTACCATGATCACAGAATGTTGGTCATCGAGCAAGCACAGCTGCACGAATGTAAAAGGGGCGAACTGGCTGTCACATAGTCTCACGCGAAAAACAAATTGTATGTATTCAATCGTTGCCGGGAACCAAGGACTGATAAGGTACTTGCAGACCAAAACGACCATCATAAAGGGGCTTGCTAAAATCGGTGTTTTGATCGTCTCTGGTGGCATCGGTACTAATGCCACGTTTCGAATTGATATATTGCGCGCGTGCGCTGAGTCTTTTAACGAGACATGTTTCAAAAAACTGACATGGCCCGGCGGCCGGTATCTCCCTCCCACAGAATTCACATATTCGCAGCTAACTCTAACTCCCCCGGCGATCTCAAGCCCAGTCGAGGACATGGATAATATGGTGAGCTGAACACATTGAATATCACCGTATGCAACCCTCAAAACACTCCTCTGAAACCTTTGGTAAGAATAATACAGCTTACTATGCAAGATGGCATCAAAGCGTAATAATCATAACTTGCCATTCCGGCGTGATATGGTCCAGGTCAGCTCATCTCTGCCTGGTGGCTTGGATATAAAGGGGCACTCTACATGACCAATCCTCACGAAATCAGTCTCACCTGACAATGTACTTCTCCCGCATCCTTCTCGTTCTCGCTGCGACTTGCGCTGCTATCGCTGCTCCTGTATGTCGTCTCGCAGAGTTATTTAGGATAGGCTGGACTGATGGTTCTTGGGCACTTGAACAGGCTGAACGCCTGAGTTTGGAGCGAGACTTGGATCTAGAACGAGGTTTGGGTTCGGTGCCAGGCATGAGTTTCAAGGAATGCAGGGTGAGCAGACCCACGCCCCATAACTTGAATGCCCTTTGTTTTCTCCTAGCTTACTCGAGGTCGGTCACAGTCCGTCTACCGGAAGTGCTCCGGGGGTGAGGGAGGTGTTGTGGCAATTGTGGCCACCAAAAACGGGGGGAACAATTTGAGGAGGGACTCACCTGGGAGTACTCAGTATCCCAACTATCCCTACCAGTAAACTGCAAAGGCAAAGGCATCCCAACTCTAATTGACGGCACTCGCGGCATGGAGTTTGTACTTCAGTCTTTTCCTCATTTCATTCACAAGTGTTGTTCAAATCACTTGGATTATGCCTGAAATTCACGACCCAAGTATGGTAAATGGTTTCGGTCCTGTCGCTTGCTGAGGGAAAGGAGAGGAGAGGAGAGAGATGGGGGGAAAGGAGGAAGGGGACGAGCACGTCGCGTCGTTGTCGTTGTCATCGTCATCGTTATTAGGAGGGGAGAGAGAAGAGGAGGAAGAGACGGGCACGACGCGTGGATGGTGCAACGACGTTGTTGCACCGTCGTCGCGTCGTGTGGCGTCACCGTCTCGGAGAAGAACGAGTGGGAGGGGAGGGCGTGGGGTTCAAGTTGGCGTCGCGTTGATGTACGCGTCGTCGTCGTCATCGTCGTGGCGTGTCACACCGTGTCGTCTGTGGCGCCGTCCGTGGTGGCAGAGGAAGAGGGAGGAGGAGAGGAAGGGATTAGGGGGATGTGACGACGTCGATAGTCGTCGTCGCGATAACCCATTTTAGGCAATATCCCTGCAGGTCGGTCGAGACGCATGCGGTAAGACAGGGACAACTGATTAATAATTATGGGGGGAGATAGAAACCTTGCCAAGCAAGGTAATACTCGGCAAATCCCGCCATCTGCGATGTAATTACTCTGCTCTAGTTCTTGGTGGTGGGACACGTTGCAAGAACTAGAGCAGAGTAATCACGTCGCAGATGGGTCGGCGGGATTTGCCAAGTATATATATTAGTCATCGTCATTAGTCATCAATCATCCACTCAGCACAGCAAACCTGGCAAACACCGGATTCCCACATATCACGCAAAGTACTAAAGCTGTATACTAATTGTGACGCGCGACTTCACCTGATACAGCATATGAAAGTCATATAAGGTTTTATAAACCCTATATAAACCCATTATAGGCGATGGGCTTGTTGGCCATTAGGAAATTAGCGGTCGGCCGAGACCTACCTGTGTAGTTTATTGACATATTATTTATTTTATATGAATTATATAGCTTGGATGACCATACAAGGGGTATATAACATTTTTGCACTTTAAGTGATGGCCAATGTTGGTGGTTTGCAGCATATAAAACCATCGTTTGTACCGTGTCTATTCCGACGGTTCAAGGATATTCACCAATTGCTCGATGAATTGGTCAACTTCTTCAACAGGGAATCTCACAGAATCCATTGTAAAGTCTCGGTAGGCATCATACAGATCGACTCGGATATCATTGCATTGAACTAATATCACATTATCGAGGGCCATCGTAAATCACAAGATGAAACGTACCTTCGAGGGGGATATGTGCGCATCGCAGCAACGTTCGCAATATTGACGTATCCCCACCTTGGATAGCATTCTATTGTTTTTGTTCATGAATAAGAATGTATGTAAGTGACCTACCTGCACAAGTGGAAGCTGAAGCCCCAAGCTGGTTGCCACATGGAATAACCAATTATCGCACCGTATTGAGCAATCACTTCGATATCCGTAGGCCCAGGGAAGAAGTAAAAGTCGAGTATCCCTCCACCCAGCCGATGTTCGATGAGCGATACCTCAGAGTTAGGTAGGGTTTGCAAGAAAATGCCAGACCTGGTAAAACTACTGGAGCATTACGGTATGCCCAGATGAGAAGTTAGATTGTCCTACCTGAGAAGTAAAACTCCGGACGACGACGACGTATTGGTGGTCTCATTGAAGTGATGCTCGATGAAGATGGGATGCGAGCCATACCTTTTACACTCAATGCATTAGCAACAGCTGCCCATTGGTGATAACTGCACTGTCTTACATGTTCTGGTTCATTGGATTCGCGACATCACGAACCTAGAGGGTTTGTAAACTTTGTATGGTACCGACCCCACCGTCAGTGCCGATATCACGTCGGAAACCACTGCTAGCAATCACTTCACCCAAACTGTAGATATTTGTACCATAGGGTAATGCTGAGGCAATCTAATCATGCAGCCCAATATTAGCCCACGGTACGAGACTGTCCACGTGAATACTTGCTGATTAATGGTGTTGTGCATTATTGCCACGCGTTTCTGGCGACTCGGAGTCAGACCTCTTGCAGAATCCTCCAGTTTCTTGGTCGACACTGAACAAGTGATAATGGCTAGAATTCGAAGGTTTATAGCTCGTATCCCATACTTGGGACCCAGGGTTTTCGCGAGGCCTCCCGCAGAGCCTTCGGTAGAAGAGTTCCTTGCAGAACAAATCATCGCAGAGCAAACCCCCATTGAGCGAGCCCTCGTTGAACAACCACCCAAAAAACAATCTGCCGCAGAAAGTCCCGGCGCAGGAGAAACCATCGAACAATCATCTGTGCGGTCATCGGTAGAATTTCTCGACTCACACGCGCCACTTCCCGGTGCAGACCCGGAATTTATGAAACGTGACGACATCAGAAAGAAATTCGGACGCTTCAGAATCCTCATCATCGGCCGGGCCAATACTGGAAAGACTACAATACTCAAACGGATATGTAACTCAACGGAGGATCCAGAGATCTATGATGGGCACGGAAACAAGGTCCGCTTGGGCTTTAATTATTAGTGTCTGTCATGATGTGGGCGTACTGATGATTTGTGATCAGGTCGATCGGGCAAAGATCCAGGGATCCAGAAATGTGAGCTGCATGCGTTATCAGTAACATTTAGTTAAGATGTGTCAAGCGTGGAATACATGATATCGAGAATGAATTAGTGTTTCGAAGCAACCCGAATTTCATCTTTCATGACTCGCAAGGCTTCGAGGCTGGTAGCACAGAAGAATTTAACCAGGTGAAGAAATTTGTTTTGGAGCGTGCAAAGACGGTGTTCCTCAAGCAACGGATCCATGCTATATGGTAAGGTTAAAAGATAGTGAAATTCATGCCACATTGACAATGAGATATTTGTAGGTATTGTATCTCTATGGATCAATATCACAGAGCTGTATTGGCTGCTGAAGAGAAGTTTTTTGGTGAATGTGATACAGGCAATGGTGAGATTTATGGAGGTGCCATGGATCTTGTCTCACATCATGTCTGTTTGTAGTCCCTGTTGTGCTTGTGTTCACAAAATGTGATGCACTGCTGGTGAAAGCCCTTGCAGAGTTGACAACAGAGGAGAAAAGGCTACCTCGAGAGGAATGGCTTAAGAGGGGAAATGAGAACTTTGGGAAGATGTTAAAAGAGAACCCTACATGGAAGAGTGTACAAGGGATGAAGTATCCTCCAAAAGTATATGTGGAGCTAAAGGGTGTGTGTGGATAGGTATCCTATTATTCTGTGATGCTCAGACTGACCTCAACTTGAAATCCAAAAGATATGCACAAGTCTAATGAGGGGTGTAAACTTCTCTTGGAAAGGAGTGTGGCAGCCTTGAATGAGGAAGTGTTGCAAATGCTACTTGTAACTACACAGCATACAAACATTGTGCTGTGCATTGAAAATGGGTTGAAAAGGTGATTAAGGATGGGTTTGGAAATATCAATGATATGTATTGAAGTATATTATAGGGTCCTGATTCCCTTTGTGAAGACTATACATGAAAAAGATAAAGCAGTAACAAATTCTAAGCAGAAGGAGCTGGTGGAAGCAATGGCATCATGGTTTCCAAATATTCAGGTATGGAAGATTCTATGGCAAGCACTAAAAAGTGTAACTGGTCTACATACTGCTTCATAGGGAGTAAGTGCTTTGACTGTGAATTGGCTTTAGACTAGGAGGAGACTGATCCATGCCCCTGTCCTCTCACTTATAGCAAGTAAGGGCTCTGGTTGTGAATGTGTTTTCAGAAGGATGCTAATCCATGCCCTTCTTATTCATAGGGAGTGGGTGTTCTGATTATGAATGGATTTCTAGAAAGATACTGATTCATGCCTCTATTCTCTCATTCATAGTATGTAAGTGTTCTCATTGTAAATGAGCTAAGGCTGGAACAATGCTGATCTAGGCCCCTGTCCTTTCATTCATAGTATGTAAGCACTCTAATTGTAAATGGGCATCTAGAATAATAGTGGTTGATGCTCTTGTCCCCCATCCATAGGATGTAAATGTTCATTTTAAATGGGTATCTAGAAAAATGCTGATCCATGCCCTTATACTCTTATTCATAGGGTGTAAGTGTTCTGACTGAATAGGCTCCAAGAAAGGTACTGGTCCATAGCCTCATCCTTTTATTCATAGGGAGTAAGTGTCATGATTGTGAAGGGACTTCAAGTTGTCAAAGGATGCTAATCCATGTTCTCTATGCTCTCATTTATAGTCTGTAAGTGATCTGATTATGAATGGGCTTCTAGAGAGATGCTAATCTATACCCTGATCCTCTCATTTATAGCAAGTAAGTGCTCTGATTGTGAATGGAGATGCTGACTCATGCCTCTGCCCTCCCATTCATAGCAAGTAAGTGCTCTAATTGTGAGTGAGCCTACAGAAGGATACCAATCCATACCCTTGTCCTGTCATTCATAGTCTGTAAGTGCTTTGATTATGAATAAGCTTCAAGAAGAATGCTAATCTATGTCTGTTCAACTCTTATTTATAGCCTGTAAGCACTCTAATTATGAGTGGGCTTGTAGAAGAATATTGATTCATGCCCCTATCCTCTCACTCATAGTATGTAGGTGCTGATTGTGAATAGGCCTGTAGAAGGATGCTGATTCATGTCCCTCTCACTTGTAGTATGTAAGTACTTTGATTGTAAATGAGCTTCAAGAAAGATACTTATCTACTTTCTCATCCATAGTTTGTAAGCTTTTGGTTGTGAATAAATCCCCAGGGGGATCATGATGTCGATCCAACTCATATCATCTTATTCATAGCATGTAAGTTCTCTGATTGAGAATGAGCTTCTAAAAAGATACTGATCTGTGTGGACCCTGTTCTCTCAATTATAGGAAGTAGGTACCCTGATGATGAATGGTAGACTCTAGAAGGATACTGATCCAACCCCCTATACTCTGATTCATAGAGAGTAAGTCATTCAATTGTGGATGGGCTTCTAGAAGAGTACTAATATATGCTCCTCTTCTCTTACTCATAGGAAGTAAGTGCTCTGGCTGTGAATAAGGTCCTTGAAGAATAATAATTTGGCCTCTGCCTTTGCATTCTTAGGGAGTAAGTGTCCTGATTATGAACAGGATCCTAGAAGAATTATGATCTATGTCTCTGCTTTCTCATTCATAGCTTGTAAGTACTCCAGTGATTATGAATAGACTTGTGAGAGGATGTTGATCCACACTTCTGCCTCTTATTTATAGCAAGCAAGTGCTCTGATTATGAACAGATTTTCAGAGGGATGCTGATTCATACCCTTGTTCTCTTATTCATAGTCTGTAAGTGTGTGATTGTGAATTAGCTTTCAGAAGGATATTAATGTGTGCCCTGGTCCTCTTACTCATAGCAAGTAAGTACTCAGATTTTAAATATGCTCCTAAAAGAATATTAATCCATATCCCTGTTCTCTTGTTCATAGCACTGTGTAAGTGTTCTGATAGTGAGTAGGCATTCAGAAAGATACTAATCTAGACCTCTTTCTTGTTTTTATTGGTAGTATGTAAGTGCTCCAATTGTAAGTGGGCTTGTAGAAGGGTGCTAACTCATGCCATTGTTCTCTCATTTATAGTTTGTAAGTGCTCTGATTGAAAATGGGGTTGTAGAAGAATGTTGATCCATGTCTGTCCTCTCACACATAGTATGTAAGTGCTCTGATTGTGAATATGCTTACAGGAAGATGCTAATCCATGTCTTTCTGACTTCTGATTCATAGGAAGTAAGTGTTATACACACATAGACTTCTAGAAGGATATTGACCCATCTCTCTACCCTCTCATTTATAGGGAGTAAGTGCTCTAACTGTGTCACAGTGGAGTTCAAGAAGGATACTAATCCATCATGTCCTTGTCCTCTCATTCATAGTATGTAAGTGCTCTGACTGTGAGTGGACTTCTAGAAGAATACTGATCCATGTCCCTATTCTCTTATTCATAGTATGTAACTACTTTAATTCTGAGTGGGCTTCTAATAGGATGTTGATCCTTGCTCCTATCCTCTCATTCATAGCCTGTAAGTGCTCTAATTTTGAACAGGCTTTCAAAAGAATCCTGATATATGTTTCTAACCTCTTATTTATAGCAAGTAAGTACATTAATTGTGAATAGGTTTTCAAATAGGTGCTAATTCATGCTCCTGTCCTTGTATTTATAGTCTGTGAATACTTTGATTCTGAATGACTTGTAGAAGGATACTGATCCACATTCTTGTTCTCTCATTCATAGTTTGTAAGTGCTCTGATTATAAATAGACTCATAGAAGGATGCTAGCCCATGTCTATATTCTCTTACTCATAGGTTGTAAGTGCTTTGACTGTGATGAACCTCTAGAAAAATGCTGATCCACACTTCTATGCTCTCATTCATAGTCTGTAAGTGCTCTCTGATCATGAATAAGCCTATAGAAGCATACTGATCCATGTCTCTATCCTCTCATTCATAGTCTGTGGGTGCTCTGATTATGAATGGACTTCTTGAAGAATGTTGACCCATACCTCTGTCATCCTATTCATAGCAAGCGAGTTTCCTAATTATAAATGAAGTTCTAGATGAATACTAATTTATTTCCCTATCTTCTCATTCATAGCTTGTAGGTAGTCTGATTGGAATGTGCTTCTGGAAGAATATTGATATATGGTCCTGTTCTCTTACTCATAGTCTGTAAGTGATCTGATAGTGAACAAGCTTCTAGATGGATACTAATCCATGTCCTTATTCTCTTACTCATAGCGAGTAAGTATGCTAATTATGAATGAGCTTCTAGAAGGATACTGATCCATGCCCCTGTCATTTCATTCATAGTCTGTAAGTATGTTGATTATCAATGGACTTTCAAACAAACACTGATCTACATTCCTGACCTCTAACTTATAGCTTGTAAGTGCTTTTATTATGAATGGACTTCTAGAAGAATACTACTACATGTCCTATTCTTTTATTCATAGTATGTAAGTGCTCTAATCATGAATTGACTCCCAGAAGGATGGTGATCCATGTCTCTGTTCTTGTTCATAGGATGTATGTACCCTGATTTTTAATGAGCTTCAAGAAAGATGCTGATCTATACTTGTTATCTTATTCATAGCCTGCAAGTGCTCTCTGGTTGTGAATAAATTTCTAGAAGAATACTAATCCATGTCCATGTCCTCTCATTCATAGTCTGTGAGTGCTCTGATTGTGAATAGGCTGCTAGAAGGATACTGATCCATGCCCCTATCCTCTTATTCATAGCCTGTATGTGGTCTGATCATAAATAGGCTTTTAGAAGGGTACTAATCCATATCCCCACCCTCTTGCTCATAGTCTGTAAGTACTTTGGGTGTGATTGGGCTTCCAATGGGATACTAATTTATGTCCCTGTCCTCTTATCCATAGTCTGTAAGTGCTGTGATTGTGAATAAGCTTTTAGACAGATACTGATTCATGGCTCTATCTTCTCATTTAAAGCCTGTAAGTACTCTGACTGTGAATAGGCTTCTAGAAGGACACTGATCTATACCCTTATCCTCTCATTCATAGCTTGTATGTACTCTAATTTTGAATGGACTTCCAACAGAGTACTAATTCATATTTCTGTCCTTTCACTCATAGCAAGCAAGTACACTGATTGTGAATATGCTTCTAGAGGAATACTCATCTATACCCCTATCCTCTCACTCATAGGGGGCAAGTGCTTTGATTTTGTAGGCTTTTAGGAGAATACTAATTCATCAGACTCTATCCTCTCATCCATAGCTTGTAGGCACTCTCATTGAGAATATGCTTTCAGAAGGATACTGATCTATGTCCTTGTCCTTCCATTGATAGTATGTAAGTGCTTTGATTGTGAATATACTTGAAGGATGCTGATCCATTCTCTATCATTTCATTCATAGTATGTAAGTGCTCTAATTGTGAATAGGCCCCCAAAAGAATGCTAATCCATGCTCCTCCCCTTATTCATAGCCTGTAAGTCCTGTGATTGTGAGTGGGCTCCTAGAATAATACTGATCCATGCCCCTGTTCTCTCATTCATAGCCTGTAAATATTCTGATTGTCAATAGGCCTTCAGAGAGATACTAATCCATGCCCCTGTCCCCTCATTCATAGCCTGTAGGTATTCTGATTGTCAATAGGCCTTTAGAGAGATACTTATCCAGTCCCTAATCCTCTTACTCACAGCCTGTAAGTGTACTATCAGCAGCTGTGAATGATTTTTCAGATTTGGATGCTGATCTATGCTCCTGTCCTCTCATTTTTAGCTTGTAAGTGCTCTGATTGTCAAAGGACTTACAGAAGGATACTGATCCATGCCCCTATCCTCTCATCCATAGTATGTAAGTGCTTTGATTGTGAATTGGCTTTAGAAGCCAGAAGGATACTGATCCATGTGGCCCATGCCTCTGTCCTCCTATTCATAGCAAGTCAGTATACTGACCTCTACTCCTGTTTCTACTCTAATACTAATTCACTTTGTTCTACCATTTCTCTTATATAATATCTATTACAGTTGGTGTGTTTTCTATGATCTACAAATTTTTTGTTTTTAACATGCCTTAGGATGTAAGTTTTTTATAAGACATGTACTCACTTTTCAATCACTCAAGATTTCCAATATTCTTGTTTTTATTCTAATTAGCATGTAGGAGTCAAGTTTTTATACTTGTCTCATTCTCACTTACATTTTCCAGGAGGTTTGTGCTATCTTAAATGTTTACTCTTCAAATATTGTCATCACCTGGATAGATATTGCAATCTCAGGCTGTATGTCTTTCATCTAGTTTGGTATTCTCATTCAATTTTCACATTCACTTATAAAGCAAAAGCCCTCTATTTCCTGCAATACACTCCAGTATCCAACCAGAACTATTGTGTGTCTGTCAATTTTATGTTAGTTTATGCTTTATTATATTCCTCATCTAGTCTTCTGTAAATGATACTCCATGGATCAGAGCACTTACTCTAGGCCTTGGTCAGTTTTCTAAAATATAAAGCCATTATATATATTTATTGCCATTTATAGTTACTCTAATTGTCCTAGAACATGCCTTCCTCTTGCACCAACAAGAAGTTGAAGATCCAATGGCAGTGGCAACACAGCATTATGAATCATCCAGAACAAGTCATAAAGTCAACCAAGCAATCTCTGAGATTATTCTTCAATATGACTTTGGAGACAACTCAGAAGAGCAAATGAAACAACTCCTCATGGATATGATCTTGCAGAATCTCATCTGTGAGCTATGTACCCTTTTCATTGTTGTGGCAAATTTTGAAATTATGTTAGCCACAAATATCCCCTCTGACAAGTGAAGGGGCCTATACAGATGTTAGTGCAGACAATCTGGATGGAGAAAATAGAATGTCTGAGTGCAGTTTAGGAAATCCATGTTGGTTACTTGTGTATGTAGTACTTGAGATTGTCAAACAACAAACACTTTCATGATAGCTTTCAAAGATCATGAATGAGACAGTGCATGCATCTTTTTATTACATGAAAACAGGAAGTAATTAATATAATTTTTATGACCCTTACAGAGATTGTACAAGGTTTCTCACTCAGAACCCATCCGATCTTCAAGTTGAGAACAGGGAAAGGACCAACAGGATATGCACAAAGATTGCCCAAGTAGATGGTATCAATAGTGTACGGAGTTGCAGAAGAACATGTGGTATGCAAAAAAGAGAACAAAAGACATCACCAGCACTGAAAAGAAAACGAACATGGGGTGAACACATGGAGCGGGGGTATGCCACAAAAAAAAGAAAACAGTGCAAATATCTATCAAGGATCACACATACACAGCATCGTCGCAAAACGCAACACATACATGGGCACGGACACGTACATCGGAACGCTTCATGCCTTTGTTGGGAGTGATATCGCAGCGGCTGCACGCTCGACAGACCATTGGGCGGTCGCGCTTGCGTCGTCCATTTCAGTCTTTGCTCCGCCTTGACCTGCTACTTCCGCAAGTCATCATCTTGAGCTTCACGTCGGCAGCGAGTACGAGCAGTTCCGTGGCTGAAGGTAGACATACCGCAGGTGGGTGTGCAAGATGTGCTAATGCCTGGTCGTTTGCAGTGAAGATGCCGTACACCGTTGATCACGAGACCCACGCGGAAAAATAAGGTATGCCTGCGTTGACAAGAAACCAGTGCCCAATCATCAAGAAATTCGAAACGCCAACTGGTCATACAGGAATATATCCCACACGCGGTACAGATGGTCCATCAAGAGGTTTCCGATGAACAACGAAGAGAACCTGCGGAGCATCAGGCACGTTTCGACGACTTCTAATGAAACAACAGCACTGACCACAGCCGCGTGATGCTCGCAGGCGCAATCAACAGCTGCACATACAATTTCTTCGTCAGCATCGAATTAATGCCTTCGAGCGCTTTACATACTGAACAATGCCGCATCAATCTCGATCTGAGTGGTGTTCGTCGAAAAATAAGAATGTAAGTGTGTATCAGTTATTGACGCCAATGTTCCAAACACGCCCTCCTCGCGGGCGAGCGGCAACAAGTGACCAACCAGAGATGTGAGCCCTACGTTGCTTAAATACAAGCTCATATATGTCGACGACAACAAGCACAACACGTTACCATTGCTATATTGGATGTCAGGGACCGTGGTGAGATATGCTTGCAACAGTGACGCAACCGGTCCTTGCGCTATATGCAACTGTAGCTGATCCGGAAATCTCACCACGGGATCCCTCTCAATCTCTCCAAACGCCGGTACACGCGGCCACTTTCCGAGCCTAGCATACACCCCGGGCAACACCCGCGCCTTGCCGTCTGTCAAATGTTGCCAGACGAGGTAACGCACCGATAACGGCATGCCTTCTTGCAATAACTTGCGTACTTCCGTGCTCACGACGTGGAACCGGCGGAAACAGTGCCATCTATTTTAACTCGCGCTGTCGATATGCGTCAATCGATTCTGCTGACTCTGTAGGCGACATAGTCGTCAGGACCAACGGCAGTCACAGTGCAAGGGAACGCATGGACGATGTGTCACCTGGGACAGGTGACATATCCGGCCTCCTGACATAGGCCTCCCGACTGGTCGCTGTCGAATCCTGACTCGCACAACCCATCACAGAAGGTGGTGTTGGCTTGACCGGTTCAAAATCCATGTCTTGCACTGGCATCAACGAAGGGGGTGACACCATCCTCTGAGGGCCCAACGAAGACACCCATGCCCGATGTGCAATACTGGGAAGTATCGAGAAAGGTGACACGTCCTTCCCCTTGTCCGAGCCATTCGCAAGTGGGGAGCTCACAACCGGGCCGCCTGATATATACCATTAGCCATAAGTTGCAGCGAGTGTGCAATAACAAGCTCTTGCATGAGCGGGCTGTGCGTCATCCTGACACGCATGCTCATAAGCAACGGTACGACAGGCGAGGTGAGCTGGTCCTGATTGCTACCGTTTGGAACAAACAACGGCGGTGCACGTCTAGACATCAGCGCAGGTGAGAGAGATCCTTTGCGTGGTGGTACCATCACTGACAGGCTCTTCCCGATTGTAACCCATCAGCATTCACCACAACAGTCACAAAATCCATACTCACCTCACACCTTGCAACGCAGGTTCAGGGATGTGCGCACGCCGAAAAGATTCCCTCCATGCGCTACCAATCTGCGGCATAAATCCTTCCCTCGGAATCGGCAACTGCGGCAACGATGGACCCGCACTCGCCGCCCCTATTGCGGGCCTCTGTGACAGCCGCAACACATTCAAAGGCGCCTTCGCAGCAGCCAGCCCGGTCTTACTCGGGAGCACCACCTATCTCCCCCCTCCGCGTGCTGTCGTAGGCATCAAGCCTCCCCGGTGCGACATCCCCCTTCCACCCCCCACCTTGACATGAGGGCCTTTTGGCGACGGCGGGGTAGGCACCAGGGGGAATGGGTCCAGCGAAAACAGGATTGGCACGGGTCCCATGCTCACGTTCAACTCCAGCTGACACCGCCCGAACAGAGTCAGAGGCGGTCGTCTTGCCGGACCTTGTGAGGCTGCCATCGACACGTTGCGCAGCTGGTGAAGAATGTGGATCGAGTAATATGTCGGGCCGAGGGGCGCAGGTTGGTTCGGAGTCGTCCCCACGCCGAGCCCTGAAGGGTCCGGGTAAGAGTATTGATGCGGGTGCCGTCCGTCCGTACATGGGTCCAGGCGATTGATGGACTGCCTTGGGTGCGTTTGGATGGGGAAGGAACATGGACGTCCGAGCAAAAGGATGAGCGGACTGGCTTGGCTGGGGACGCGGCCTTAAAAAAGGGCTCTTCTCTGCGTCTTCTGGTTGATTTGCTTGTGGTGTTTCCGCGGCGACCGTCGGTGGTGACACGTTCGATCGCTGCGTGGACAAGTGTGGTGATGCGGCTTCATTGCCAAAATGGGGTCGTTGACGGTAATAATACTAGTCCCGGCTTTATGTACTAGACTGGTGACCAGCCGTCCAAAAGAGGCAATCCGTTCGCAATTAGTCTCTAGCCATTATGGGAAATTCGGGTAAACTCGGGGAGCAGATGTATCCCGATACCTGTACAGTCATCCACCGGCACTTTGAACAACGAATTTGTAAGCCACGTAGAAAACACAACACCACAAATATATTAGATCAGAAGTGTGTGATGTATAGTACTCTAGCATCACTGTTGGGCTATAAGGTCTAGAAAATAGGAAACAGTGAGGAAATGAACAATAAACTCGCCGACCCAAAACGACTGTTACATCAGCAAATCACTGTTTTTCACACAGCTGTCACAAGGTGACACAAGCTTACAACACTATTACAGCAAGATGACAGCATGACAGCACACATTACCACAGCCACCCAACGCCACAGTATGTCACGGAGCAGCACAGGCGACACAGTGATACAGTGTGACAGCAGTAGTCTACTGATTTGTAATGA
>JBBPUM010000352.1:0-18711 GCA_038094695.1 Chiua aff. virens | reverse complement strand
GGTGGCCGAGGTCCGATCCGATCGCAGACAAGCAAACGCCGAGTTTAGTTGCGACATGTTTTGTTATTATTATTATTATTTTGCTCGCGAAGATCCCCCCTTTCCAATATATTACTAGCGTCGAGACCGATGCATCCCCCACTCCCATCCAGATGGCCAGCAAGGTGGACTTCCGTCGCCGCATCATCCTCGACATCTCCCGTGCAGTCCTCCTGCCCCCCCTTGGTCTCGCCCTGCTTGCCCGCCTTCTCCACCTCCGCCTCGGATGGGTGTCCCTGCCGGCCTATGTCCTCGCCATCGTCCTCACCGCCATCGCACGCGTCCAGTACTCCCAGTTCGTGCAGCGCAGGGAGGCCGACCAGCTCGGCGCGAAGCCCATCCCGCAGGTCGTCGGGAAGTGGCCAGGTAACATCGACGTCATGCTCAGGATGCGCAAAGCCTTTGCCTCCGACTACATCTACAACCCCTACCTCGACCTCTTTGACGAGTACCAGTGCACCACTCTGAACACCCGCTTCCTCTGGATGGACAACGTGAGTGGCCCTCTTTCCATCCGCCCGTATGTGCCACAGCCAGTTCCCAGATCATTTCCATGGACGAGGAACACATCAAGTACGTCCTTGCGACCGGGTTCAACCATTTCTGGCGCGGCACCGCTCAGCGGGAGCGGTTGTAAGTTGTCCCGCCTTTGTCGTCTTCTATTTTCCTCACTCCATTCCAGGGAAAACTTTTTGGGAGATGGCATCTTCAACCGCGATGATCAGGCATGTGTATCTCTTCTCTTGTCATGCACACATCTCTGACACCTTGTACAGATGTGGAAATCGGTAAGTGCGGTGCTTATCGCATCACGCCATACTCAAGAATCCTTGAAGCACCGCGCCCTCGCACGTCCGTTCTTTGCGCGCGACAGAATATCCGACTTTGAGCTCTTTGAAAAATATTCCACTCGCACGCTCTCCGTCCTCTCCGACATGGCTGCTTCAAATAGCCCTTGCGACGTCCAGGATCTCTATGCCCGTTTCACCATTGATGCCGCTTCGGAATTTTTGTTTGGGAAAAATTTGGACACGTTGTCCGGACAACTCCCGAAGGCAGGTGCGGCGAGCCTTAGCGACCGTGGGTCTTCGACAGACGACGCTTGGGGCACCTTTGCCGTGGCATTCGAGGCTGTGCAAAAGATCATTACCGTTCGTGCTCGGACCGGTGTGATTTGGCCTGTCTTTGAGCTCTTGGACGACAAGACTGCCCCATATGTGGACACCATCAGACAGTGGGTAGACCCACTTGTCCGTCAGACGCTTGAGGACAAGGCCGCGACAAAGCGGGCTGGCATCAATGGAAACATCGAGGAAAAAACGTTCCTGCAGCACCTAGCCGATAGCACTGAGGGTTCGTCGCATGCGCCGTAACTATGTATCTCGCTAATCAGCGTCTAGTAGACGCTGGGATGATCCGCGACCAACTGCTCAACATTCTTCTTGCTGCGAGAGATACGGTACGTATCGATCGAGCACACAGCCCTTCGGGTTCTCATTCATTAAATCCAGACGGCTTGTTTGTTGACATATGTCACTTACTTCCTCGCTTTACATCCCGAGGTGGCACGCAAACTCAGGGCAGAGGTGCTAGATGTGTGTGGCGAGGGCGCACCCACATATGAAAATGTCAAGAAATTGAGATACAGTAAGGTTCCGGTCACGATCAGACAACCGGCTACTAATTCGTTCCTGACAGTGAAAGCTGTCCTCGACGAAACACTGAGGTTATTCCCACCTGTCCCCCTTAATCAGCGTCAGAGTCGACCCACTTCGTGCACGCTTCCCCCTCCGGACAAAACATTCACCTCCGACTCGGATAAACCTCTTTACATGCCGAAAACTACCACGTTCTTCTATTCGACTCTTCTGATGCAACGGAACAAGGCACTTTGGGGCGCTGATGCAGACGAGTTTGATCCAGAACGTTGGATTGATCCCAAGAGGCTATCGAGATTCACTTCAAACCCCATGATGTTTACCCCCTTTAGTGCTGGTCCACGCATCGTGAGTACACAGTTGGTTTACTCCCCATGTGACAAGGTGGCTGAGAAACCGCCCATTGCCAATTTTAGTGCATTGGTCAGAATTACGCCTATAATGAAGCCTCATTCTTTCTCGTTAGGCTGATGCAACAATTTGATACTTTTACCTTGGCGTCGGACGCCCAACCGCAGTCTTCACTGCCCCTTCCAGATTGGAAACTTGGACGTGGTCGTCAAGCAGTGGAGATGATACGACCCGAAGCGGCGATGACGCTCTTCGTCAAGGTAAAGTTGATGAATTCATCTCCACGTATAGTTTGGTTTGCTGATATGATGACACACAGGGTGGCCTCTGGGTAAGGCTGGGAAAGGCGGCTGTGCCGTGATACCTCTTGTCATTGTCGAATTTTTCGTTCTCCTCTGGTAATCATTTGATTTGATTGTGCATGTGTCGTGGCACGTGTGATGGTTTTAGACCTTCTGGAAAAAAAGCCGCGGAACGTTTTCAGGATGGTGCATTCTTATTTATCTGCATATTATTCCCTTCGCATTGCATACCACGTGTACAACTAGCAGGTTCATATATGGACACTTTTTTAGCGAGATATCGCTGTGAATACAACACAACGGCGTGATGGTAGTGACTAGTGATCTAAAAAGCGTTGGTATGATATATCTCCTCAAGTGATCAGGGCCCGGGTGATAAATCGGCTGCTATACTTTATCCGTCCTTGCACCGTTGGACTGACGACGGGCAACCCTCCTACGGTCGTGCCCAGGACGATCGCGGCCCGCGCGCTCTCCATGCTACCCCGCGGACTTGGCACCGCGGCCACTGCGTCCGTCGTGTGCTGCATCGTCTCCGTCCCATCCCGTCGGGACAACACGTGTAGGAAAAGGGACGAGTCTGTCAGGACACCTTCGGCGTCCTGATCGACGAGGGTGGGTGCGTCCTTGAACATCGCATACCCGTCAAACCCAGCTGCGATAAACGCGGCGAGGGCGACAGTATACGTTGCCTCGTCCTGCAGTGGCACGGTACTGTCCTCCTCTGAGTCAGCTCTCGCGGGGCTCGTCGCGTCGATGACGTCGCCGTGTGTCGATCCAAGAGCACTAGTGGACGTGGACCCGACGGGACGCGCGCCAAGTGGATGGGTACGACTAGGGTCGACGGAAGACCCAGACGGTGATGCCGGAACGCCGGTCATTCCGCGTGCCGCATGCGCGTGAGGACCCTCCTCCTTATCGTCCCCATACCGTGATGATGACGCGTTGGAATGGAGAAGGAGGTCGCCGTCGGTGGTGGCGCGTTGTCCGACATCGGGATATCGTCCGTCGTGTGCATATCGTTGGGGACGACGGGTCGTGAGGGGCACGCGTATTGAATGGACGCGGGCGCCGACCGGTGCCTGCCGATCGATGTGGCAGGTGATCCCAGAGAGTTGGAAGAACCGCCCGTCGATGATGTCGCTGGCGGCGTTTTCGAGCGCTTGACGGAGGGTATGTCCGTGCAGACGCTTGACCATGAACGGGTTGTCGAATGGGAGGATATCTACAGGGCCCAAGATCGATGTGGTCATCCATGAAGCATCGACGTTCATTTTTTGGGGGAGGGGACAAAGCGGGTAAGCGTTTACAGCATGCTTCATTCTTAGGGGGAATACGTACCGATCATGTCTTTTACGGTAAGGATGCCGGCCTCGAGGACCCTGTCACAGCGTATGCTACCAGAGTTGATCAATGCGATGTCGGTATCGTAGTACGCCCGAACGGCATCCGCGAGCATATTTCCGAGATTGGTTTCCTCCGTTCGAATGACCGATGACCGTCCCTCCAGGGGCACGGTGCTATGGAAGAGCGGCTTATCGACTGCATCCGCAATCCGGGCCTGGACCACGTCAAGGATTGCATGCATACCGCTCTCCTCGGGCACGTCGTCCATCAAGGTTATATTGTGCATTTGGGCGACTAACGATAACGCGTATAGTGCAGGTGAGTCGACGCTTCGGAGTTTGCTAGCCTGAATATGGTTTAGGATGTACATACCTGCGATGGAGGTCAGGGATGCTTTTCCATTCTTACTACGCGTCAAGCGCATGTTGATGGCGCTGAAACTCTTGAAGTCGGTACCGGATTTGACGAGCTTGATACGGCCCTCGACGGTGGCGTCGTCGCCGGCAGTCAGGTCGGTACCGTGTACGCTCAGGTCGTGGTCGTGGCCACCGAGGATCAGATCGATGTCGTTGTTGCAAGCCTGGGCGAGCCAGAGGTCCTCCTCCTGACGCATGTGCGTTATCGCGATGACGATATCTACGCCGTAAGTGGAGCGAAGCGTGTTGGAGAGGCGACGCGCGACAGAGACGGGATCCAAGATGGTGCAGTCCGCCGGGAGGTGCTGGCAATTTGATGGCCAATCGCTGCGGAAACGTATGTGTTAAGTGAACGAGGAAAACAAACGGGTGTGACGAACGTGCCAGCGAGGCCGAAGAAACCGATTTTGTACCCTTTCTTCTCGAGCACGAGTGTCTCTTTGGCGGTAGCCAGCAGACGTCCGTCTGCGTGTATTGCGTTGGCGAGCAGCCAAGGAAAGGCGCAGGTTCGGGAGAGCTCAATAAGAGCCTCTTCCCCGAAATCAAAATCTAGTTTGAAAAGGGTGATCAACGATGAGTGGAATAAGTTACTGTGACTGACCATGATTCCCGTAGCATGCGACGTCGATGAGCAGGTGGTTGAGCACCGGGACCATGTGCTCTCCTTTCAGGACAGCACTCTCAAGCGAAGGACTGAACGCATCTCCGCTGAAGACGGTGATCGGACGTTCTGATTCTGGAACTTCCTTGGCTTTGCGAAAGATGTGCGATAGCCTCCCTAAGGCAGTCGACTGCGTGATGTGATACTGCGGCAATGCACGCAAAAATAAACATGGGACCTGAGCAGAACTCGGGCTTTGAAGCGTAGGAAACACTCACTACATCGTTGAAATGCAAGAAGGATAGTTCGTCATATGATGAACTATCCATTAGTCAGATGGTGTTCCAGAGGTCAGTCCGAGGAAGTGGGGCCATTCTCTCGCCCTGGTAATACGATTATAACTTAGATAACCGGGGTGAGGTGACGAGTCATCTGAACGATGCAAGGCGCCGGAACCAACGACGGGTGGTTCCCAAATAAGCTTGCGTAAAAGATAAGCCGGCTGTCGTCCATCAGAGACTTACCTTGGTCAGCCGAGCTGGTCAGTCTCATCGAGGGACACCACGAGCTCCAGTTCACGGAGACTTTCCAAAGTTGGTTATGTCGTCGGTGATTGTATGTTGAAGCGTTGGTTGTGGGAATTTTTTCCTGCGATATTCTCCGCGTCTTGTACAACGCCCGAAAATGCACTCCGTCGCCAGCAGAGGCACTCTGCTGACGTCCAGTCGACGGGCGCGCGTCTCATTTCATCGCGTTACTTCTTCATTTACTTTGGCACTTCAAGTTCAGCGTTGTCAACCTAGACTCTCGACGACGGTGCCTCAAACGCACTTCAAGTTGTCCAATGGCAGCCAACCGAGAAGAAGTTATAGTTCTGTGCCCTTGCCTCAAGAACAATACGATGGTATGTTTGCATTGGGGTTTTTGTCACAAGATGTAGCGTCTAATCCATCATTCAGTTTGTATCATTGGAGGTGGTCATGCAGGCTGCGAAGCGGCTACAGGAGCTGCAAGGGCTGGAGCTAGAACACTGCTAATCACACAGAACTTAGACACGATTGGCGAGCTCTCGTGTAACCCATCCATCGGCGGTGTTGGAAAAGGGACGCTGGTCCGGGAGGTGGATGCATTAGATGGCGTTATGGGCAAGGTTACAGGTGAGTCCGTTCGTGAAAATGGCCCGTACCGACGCGAATCCTATTTTAACTGTCTGTTTGGTATTCAGACAAGGCTGGGATACAGTTTCACATGTTGAACAGGTCCAAAGGGTCGGCGGTTTGGGTACGTGGACGACGGCGACACTGTCATTGAATGGTCTTTTTTCACGGCAGTTCTAGGGTCCTCGAGCGCAAGTTGACCGAAAATTGTACAAGCGACACATGCAAGATATCATTTTCAACTATCCAAATCTGAATGTCCGCGCCGCTAGCGTCTCTGATCTTGTCTTTGACCATGAGGTGGCGTCGTCGAGCTCCAGCGGATCGATATGGGGCACGGTGAGAGGTGTTCGGCTAGGTGATTATCAGTATGCTTGTGTGCAAGAGCACACTAACGCCGTGTATCATAGAAACTGGGGATGTGGTCCCGTGCTCTCAGGTAGTTATCTGTACTGGAACGTTCCTTTCAGGGGAAATTCATATTGGTGCGTGTTCTATTGGCCTAGGATCAGCTTCGTGCCAATATCATTTTAGGAACGAAACGTTTTCCCGCTGGGCGGATCAACGAAGCACCCGCAATTGGACTGTCTGCCTCATTGCGTGCGGCTGGCTTCCGGCTTGGGCGTTTACAAACCGGCACTCCAGCCCGGCTGGACAAAAACACCATCAGTTTCAGTCGGTTGGAAAAGCAGGAAGGCGACCGCCCACCACATCCCTTTTCATTTTTAAATCGAAAGGTAGACAATGAGGTATGCCCTTTCCGAGGTGCTTTATATCGCATGGTTTGACACATTTCCCTGCTTCTAGCATAATCAAATTACATGTTATATGACCCAGACTACCCCCGAAACCCACAAACTAATCAAGGAGAACATGCATTTGAGCGTTCACATTCAAGAATCCAAGAAAGGCAAATAATCACCGAATCGGGATTTTCATTCTTTGACCACGTTCCGTCAGGTCCTCGTTATTGTCCTTCTCTCGAGGCCAAAGTTACTCGGTTTGGACACAAGGGCAACCACAAAGTATGGCTGGAACCTGAGGGTTATGACTCTGGTTAGCCAAACATCGAGGCAAAGAGAGCGTTCTGCTGAGCCCACTATAGACCTGATATACCCGAACGGCTTGTCATGCTCTATGCCTGAAGAGCTGCAGGAGTCCATGATGCGCACGGTGCCGGGATTAGAAAATGTCCGCATGGTTAGACCCGCGTATGGGGTTGAATACGACCATATCGATCCTCGGGAGCTCAAGCGTGAGTCAGTCTTATCCGATTCTCACGTAACTCAAGGCATCTACAGCATCGCTCGAGACCAAGCGGATTAAAGTAGGTGGTCCTTGGCATAATTGACGCATACATCAGACTCTCGCTAGGGACTTTTCCTTGCTGGGCAAATCAATGGTACAACGGGTTATGAGGAAGCTGCAGCACAAGGCTGTGTTGCTGGCATTAACGCCGGTCTTGCTGCGCGAAATCATCCGCCACTTCCCATCACTCGAGCAGATGGGTATATGGGCGTTATGATCGATGACCTTGTGACCAAAGGGGCAGAGGAACCATGTACGGAGGATTGCAGTTCTTTCCGCCATCGATTACTGATTGTGATCCCCAGATCGAATGTTCACCTCGCGCTCCGAGTATCGGATGACACTCCGATGCGATAATGCGGACACAAGATTGACCGAGATAGGTACGCTTTATTGCAAACAATTCGTTCCGGCCAATTCAGGATCAGATGTTTTACGCAGGGCACTCGGCGGGTTTAATATCCGCGGAACGATGGGCAAAATATCTAAGCGATCGAGATGCAATACACCGTGGAACCGAACTCCTTAGGTCTATCGTCTTGAGTCCTCAGGTTTGTGAGCGATCAGTCGTCATACCACATACTCTCTTGACGGAAGTCACAGAATTGGGAAAAGTACGGTGTTACGGTAACGAAGGATGGCGTCATGAGGAGGCGAGCACACTTCTGATGTGTTTAGAACGTTTTTCTGACAACGTTTTACAGTGCCTTTGATGTGCTGAGCATGCCCTCCGTAACCCTGGACTTCCTCATCAACAGTGGAGTAGTCCAGGGCTTTTCAATGTTTGAATCCTACACTATATCCCGGATTATCATCGATGGTAAGCAAGAATTCGAATAGCACGTGCATTCGTTCTGATCATCCATCAAACCCTAGCGACATACGCACCACATCTCGCTCGCCAACGCGCTGATGTGGAAGCATTTCATGCGGACGAGTCCCTTCTCCTCGACCCCGATACGGATTACACCCAAGTGAGGGGACTAAGCGAAGAAGTGAGAGAGAGATTACAGCGATTTAGGCCGACAACACTGGTCAGTACTTGACAGCTCCGGTTCGTCATTGGACCTAACGTTACAGCCGGGTAGGGTGCAGCCAAGCGCATGGAAGGCATGACGCCGACGTCGGCAGTTCATTTGTTAAAACATGCGCGTCGGACCTGGAACGCCAGAACGCCACGGGTGACTGGTCTCCGAAAAGAGATACCGCATCCTGCGTCGGCGGTTTCCAGTTCCTAGAACACAACTTTAATTTCCATCAGAGTCCGACACTATTACTTTCCTCGCTTCGACCGACCGTGTGCCTCTGGACTGGCCACTTATGTACTACATAGCACCTTTCAGCGCGCTAATGCTGAATCTGCCCATAACATGGTACCAATCAACGCAGTTTCGCACTCGATGGCCTTACGTGTCTCTGTTGAAAGTCGGAACCTGACCAATGCAAGGTTTGTGTTGTGAGGTTTGAAATTAAAGAATCGGAGAGATTGCTCTTTGCTTCTTGTTATCACTTCTGGTAGGTTGTCTATTCGAGGTACTTCATCGATAATTGATGTATCTACGACGCAACATAGGTCCCCCGCTGGCCCGACAGTGATCTAAGAGGATGCCAGTGGCCTAGAGCATTTCACTATAATATCGGACTAGCCACCATCTCTACTGAACTGAGCAAAATTTTTCGCTAGCGCGGATTATTTGCTGGCGCACTACGAAGATGCAGCACTGGGTAATTCTGTCATGGGCGTACACTTACCCTGGGTTGCCATTGCATTCGGCGTAATACAAGATGGGCTCCGCGAGTGCCAAAGCACGAGACCCGGTCGAAGGGGATCGGGCTTTTGCTGCACCCGATGAATTCATCATCAAAGAAAGTGCTATTGTCATCAACTACTGCTCCGAATTCTCGACGGCATTTCTGTAAAAACAGCTATTGCGAAAAACGATACCCCTTTGTCGTCTCCGGTGCACATACCAGTACCTCTCCGAACACCACAATCGATCATACCCGGCTAGGGGTGGTCAGCACTCGAACAAGTTTACCGAAAACAATTTTACTATGACCAGTGCTTCAACGTTCCTCTACAGCATTCCGCAGCAACAGCCACGACATATATATTTATGCATTATGAGGACCAAAGAACGTGGTAGGTGCCATCTAGTTGACGAAGGGGAACGCTCATCACTGATGACGAACGGAGCCCACGAGCTCTGATTTCTAAAGCGTGACTAGCTGAATCGGGAAGGTAATCTTTTGATGGCATCTCAAATATATGCATACGACGTACGGTCCCCTGCAACTGTGTGTGGCTGGAGGCAGTTTACTTGTAAGGAGAATGGACAGGATGAACAACAGAAAGAAAAGTGGGCAAGTAGGCAACAGGCAAGTGTCAAGATAAACAACTGACGTTAACTTATCAAGAAATGCGAAAAGGCGCTGAAAGTGAGAACCTGACTGACGTCTTGGCTGCACTCGACGAGTTAAAGACAGTGACAGCCAGGGAAACGAAATAATTGGATGCTCTGAATATTCTAATAGCCTAGTAGCTCTGTGGTCGACACAGAAGTTGTAACGTCATTTGAACTACATATCAGCGCATGATAAATAACACTCGCAGACTTCGATTGCCTCGGTCAATTCGTTTCGTGATGCTTCACCATTTGACCGTTCAAACTGATTCGACGTCCCTTGCTGTTACCTGGATGTTTTCCGCTGTCCCCTCATCCCGCCCAACATCCATACCTATATTTGCCATCGCCTCTGTGTCTTCCACTCCCCCTGTGTTATCCACCTCATTCTCCCCACGGCTTCGGAATACAATCTGGGATATAACAGCCCCGTGGTCGGATAATGTCGATAAGCCAAACCCCGAGTCGATCCCATTCCCACGTCTCCCACGAATGTCACGCTCGTGCATCTCCCGAATGCTGATGATGAAGCGGGGCGTGAGAGTAATTGCGGGCACAAACTGCACGAGCACCAATAACCAAGCTGGACTATCGATAGATGGTGTCACTCCCCAGAACTCCAACTCGCTGATGACATTCAATACAAGGATGCTGCGGTGAAGAAGTTTCATTTAATGCCTCTTGACTGAAACAAGGGGAATCTACTAGGAACGTACGCAAAGAAGTAGGCGATACCCTGCTTGACGAGTATGTTGATGTATCGGTTCAGTTGCCATTGCTTTGTTACACGATACATTTGAAGTGACTGCATCATGAACTGGACGGTTGCGAGCATGCATAACATTATGCTGAAGAGAATTTGTATAGCGTCAAGCATTTGAACCGAGATGATCTGTGTAACTGCCGTTGCTGAGCTTATGCAATATGAATATTCCAATATTTGACTGGTGCCCCCTGACCATTGGTTAGTATGCATACACTTAATGAATACTGCCCACACATACAAGTTACAGTCTTCGGGTCGCTGACAGTAAAGCCCTCTATTGCGACAGAGATGACCTCAATGAAAAACAGGAAAAGAAGTATACCAAGGATCAGCCTCGATTGACTGTACATTGCCCATACACGCAAGATCATTATGACTGTAGTCCATATTTTAGTGTCCATTCTAAAGAGCTAAATGGTTGCTCACAATCGGCCGCACAGAGGAAAAGGAGATATGACCACAGCTGGACAAAATACAGCATTTTACCTTGAAATATTTATAAATGGGAAGGAAAGAGGTTGACTGCACACCTACAGCTATATTTAAAGATGTCAGCACGTCACAAGCACAAGCACTTAAAATACACACATCTGGGACAGTCATCTGAGTTAGGACATGCCGGGTGACTAATGGTTCATATTCGACGAAACATACCTCTACAGGACCAGGTACAAACGTAGTGCCAGCTTACAATTTGGTCAAAATCACATCAAGGCAATCTCTTGTTAGTTTAACTCACAGAGGCCATAGCACCTGACGAATGTTCCCTAGTCAGTATTGGGTACATGCATTGCAGCAGACATATAGGCTCAGGGACATAGGCTCACACTGCACTCAACAGGCCACAGTAACGAACCTGTGAAAGCCTCACTAAAGCATACACCATGCAACTAGGGGTTTTGGTACGTACAAGAACAAACAGGGTTGACACCCAAGTCCACTGTTTGCTCTGTTATTATCTTATCAGGGATGTGAGTGCCCTGAGAGTGAGAAGGCACTGACCCAGACATATGTTATCTTCGTCAATCACCAATTAGAAAAGTGTCACTTCCAAATATCGGAAAGATGTGGAACTACACCTCTTTTGGAAGGACTAGAACTGATAATACATAAGTTTGTGTCTCACACTGGAACAAGAAAAGCAGCTTACCATAATCATACATGACAGCAGTGATACTGGCAACTGTGGAAAGTGAGCTCAATCCCTAGAGTGTGTTAGTAGAGGAGCGTACGAGACACATAGTTATCCCAGTGCAGGTCACCAAGAGCTGACTGCAGAGTAGAAGACATAGTGCTAAGATGTGCAGACTGGGAGTTAATAAGAATTTATGCAGGATGTTAGCTGGCTATGGGGTGTGACTCCGAGTCTGCTCAGGCCAAAGAATTTATATGACCAGTGGGTCTATTTTGTGGCACTTAAAAGCATTAATATTGTGTAGTTGATGCGGCTGGGGCGGTGGACACTCATGCAGCATCTGTACTGGTCATGATTCATTGATTCATGATGGTACGTAAGTAATTACGAAGGGCAGAGATAAGTTGAGATTTTTTGGCTCACCAACTTGAAAGAATAAGGATGCTATCCTGATTCCTCAGGCTTGGTGAATATTTTTTTTGACAGTGAATATTGCACTACTCGTCATCAGGTCCAGCATAATGTCTGTCTTTGCTGTCCCTCTATAGTTACAAATGCTGCTACCGATGCTCATGTAGTGGTTGCACTGCCTTATGGAACGGTCATTAATTGCGATGCTAAGTAATTATGAGGAGCGGAGATAAGTTGAAATTTCTTAGCTTATCAAAGAATGATTCTTTGGGCTCACAGCAAGTATTGCACCGGTGATCCTCATCATTGGATCCAGCATGACAGTGATGGATGTTTTTGTTGCTTCAAGTTGTGTCTATACGTGTTACCTCGGACCTCAAAACCATGGCACTTCAAGGACTCAGAGGGACGTCAACGAGTTAGTATTTTCTGTAGTAGCTTTCAAGTTTTCGGGACCCACCATCAATTTGAAATTGTGTACTTAAATCAACTGGCCACGGGGGCAGGAAAAGAAGTTTGATTTGTATTGTGTGGAGATAAAGTGATTGGACACACGTTCCAAGATATGAATGAGATTCATTTCTTCATTCTCAGGCTATCTGACATGACTGTCATGTGATCATAGGTCAAAGAATGCTGCCAAAGGCCTTTTTTTCTGAAGTTGAAGCTGGCCAATGAAATGCACACTGTCAGTTTGCAGTATTCCTCAGGAGCAACTGGGTACAACATCAGATTTGCTGTCCCATCCCCATCAGCTCCCGTCCAATTTATTGTCTTGAACAGTGATAGGTAGCTTCAACTAGGTTTGTCGGTTGAGTTACCCATTACGAGGCATGCATGGCAACAAATCAATATTAATGCCTTCCCTGATTGTGGTTCTCTACCAACATCATGATTCGAGGCAGAATTACAGTTCAACTACTCGCCAAAATAGAGGCACCAAGTTGCCATTACCAAAAATACAAAAAGTTCTGTTATCTACGTAGCTGAGCGCCTACTAATTCGCCATGCTCTGAACAGCTTCAGATGGTGCACTGAGTAGAGAACGTGCATCGGTACATGAAACAACACTGATAAGGTGACATATGGATCTAAGAATGAATCGCTGACTGAGAGCTGAAGGGCACCATGCATCCGTTAAGGGTGTCTTCAGAAGCCAAATAAAGTGAGCATAGGCTGTGCATTGATTGGCACTTGAGCAACTTACCTGGGAGTCTGGGACCATCAGGGACGTAGTGATCGGTAAGGGCGGACACATGGACCGATGGTCCCAGTGGGCCTAGCGCAGTGGGGCAGCCTCATAGCCTGTAGGTAGTTCTGCATGTTGTAGTCGGTCAACGATCCACCACCTGCACCAGCGGGTTCCCACCTTGCCCCTCTCCATTGAGTCTTAGCAAAAGCTGGCCACATTTGTGGCGAAAGGGCCCGTGTGGTCGTGGCGTAGATCGAACTTTGGGGAGGTTCTCTGTGTGACTCGGACGCTGATTGTCCCATCGAAGAGACTGGAGGGGATTAAGTGATAGGAGCGCATTACGCGTGGTGTCCCCCGACTACTTGTAGGGTGAGGATTGGCTTGAGGCAGGTGTTCGCTCGAGCGAGAACTTCCTTGGAATGCAGAATGATAAGGTTACGAGGAGGCTCAGGGAGCGGACAACTTACGGGTGTTCAGATAAACAGCTGAGTCGTTGTCAAAAGACACAAACACTGGCAGGCGCCAAAAAGAGAGATCGGCATGTCGGTTGTTGTGTAGTTCTCGTTGGCAAGTGATGGATACTATCATCAAACTTCAACCATTTCCACGGGTTTTTCATCACTCGTTTTACCATGTCTGCTCAACCCGATTAGACATACATCGTCACGATCTAAAATGTGAGAAATGAGAACGAATATAGTAGAGGAATAGAGAATGATAAAAGGGGGGACAAACAAAAGGGTGTCCTTTTACAGATCTACGTACCACCTCGACGAGATTCTTCGTCCCTGGTTCCAATTGATCCATACATTCGGACTCCAACAGCATTTGGATGGATACCCTGACCGATGGACAATCTCGCAGCATGTACTCAAGCTTGTAAAAGAGTGTGCCTGCACCCTTTCTAGAAATCATCCGAGCTCCATACAGCACGAATGTGGGCCACCTTAGGCTGCCTCGTTTCCGTACATTTACATTGTGCGAGCCTCCGATGGCAGTCGGCACCTAGTGTCATCGATCGTAAATGACACACTAGATGGACGCCTCCCTGGCTTCAACTTTGAGTTTCTCTCTCCAGCATCATGCGATACGATGTGCAGTTTCATATCTGACGTGAACGTCGAGAACTCCCTGATAGTAGGCTGATACCGTGAAGATAGCAGAAGATTATGCTAAAGGATCTAACCAAACTCGTTTGTGGAAGGGCTCAAGCTTGCTTCTCCTTCGTGGTCTCTTGGCGTTAAACAATCTCTTTCACAGTGGAGGTGGCATGTTAACTATGGACCTGCTGGTGTTACGCCGCCATGGACACCGTCCTGGGTCACCCCACCTAGTACGATGCTTGCTGTTCGATGTGCCTGTTCCTAATGCCCAGTTCAGCCATCCGGGCATCACTATCCTTCTCACTTGTCTATCGTACTACTACTAGTATGCTGGCCTTGACGAGAAACAGTTAAGAGCTTCAAGTTCCTTCGAAAGTTTGCTTGACGAGGACAACACATCTACAGAATTCACCCACTGGGTTGAAGTCCGTGTCACTGCAGTGAATACCCTCGGGTATGACAGGGGGGACGGATCTATGCGGAAATCCGCTCCGGATAGCTCCCGCACTAGATCCGCATACGCGTAGGCCAGGTACTGCAGCATAACCCTCCCCTATATCAAGCCTCGGTATAGCCCACCCGCCATCGCCCCACCAGCACACCTCTCCCCACTGGGTCTCACTCTCTATGACAGCGGAGAGAGAGGATCATAGGCGGCCTCGGAGGGAGGCGGTCGGGGTAGCGGTAGCCCCCTGACGAGAGCTTTCGCAGGCTCGAAACCGCAATGCCCAAGCCCGCCCCTTTACCTGCACGGTGCGTACTATAGTCACCCAACCGGCGGCTCTGACGCCCGGCCCTGATCCTCGGAGAGGGGCGCCCGACAGGCGCATACGACAGGAATGACGGCCCGAGATCCCCCCCTTGTACACGGACTAACAACGGGGCCTGGTTCCCCCAACTATGAGTCCGACCAGCTGCCAAACTCAGTCAGGGCACTCAGCGAGATCAATTTGATGCCGTCGGAACAATGGGACAGGGTCATATTCCCACTTTTCACCTGGAACCGCGCGACCATAGATTTCTATCTTTCGCGAGTGGTATTTCCAAAGGAAGCTAAAGAATATCACTAGAAACTTTCTGCCTCTGGCTGGGATTGAGCAGAGAGAAACCCATAACTGGTGATTAATTTTGATTTCGCATCAACTGATTCGACGAGTAATCCGGATACTAGGATTCTCTGGCACGAACGGTTACTACCAATGTCAATGGTGCAGTGTGATCTAGACCATCAAAGAGGTACCAGCGCGAGGGTTCTGGGACTTCTTCTTCCCGAAAATGACTGTTACATGGTCACAAAAGAAAGTGCTCACAACTGTCCACGTATGAACTTCTTCGGATGGTTGCGGTACAGAGTCCCAAAATTGAAGTTTTAATGGACACCGGAGCCCAGATCCTCGATCTCTCTGATCTCGAAGTGGCTAAAGCATGGGTCGACATTGTAAAAGATGCGGCTGCTTCCATATACTTCAACGAGAAGGATGAATTAGTGGTCATCACACGAAGCGGTGCCACACTACCAATGCAATCTTCTCCGTTTGCTCAGCATTTAGGTCGTTGCCAGTGTGTGGTCTATCTTGACCATGCACACACAGGAGGGACGGACCTCAAATTCACGAATGGATCACGAGCGGCTGTCACCTTGGGTCCTAAACTAACAAAAGACAGTCTAGTTCAAAGTGCGTCTTGATGCTTGATTAGCAATTAACCTCTAAGTCTGCAATTTCAGGTTGCGTGCGAACGCGCGAGTTGAGACTGTCGACGTCCTACAGTGGTCAACTCATGAGACCTGGATGGATATCTAGCAGCGTGCTCCCTACCAGGCGCGACAAATGGATCATAAATCAAGGCACGTGGCCTGGTCCCGTTTCTGTAACAATGGCCTTGCTCGAGAGGAGTTGTCGGATGCATGGCTCCAACCTCAACTGAATTCACTGGTCGATCCTTACGCTCCAAGTGAAACAAGGAATAGTGCCAGGGATTCTTTGTCGGATCTGGATTCAGCTATCCTCAGACGACGCAAATACCTAGGGATTCGATCGCTTCTTAATGCAGAGATTCAAGAAGGGCATGAACGGGAGGTAAACCGCGAGCAAGAGCGTGAACGACAGGTAGAATGGCCTCTAGGTGTGGCTCCCAACACATCCTTCGTCCAGACGCCATCAATTTTGTGAAAACTGGCGTTGTTCCGCTACTGGACAATGACAGCGCTTTTGTCCCGATCTTTTCCACATTCCTGGTAGCTGGGACGAGAGCGAGATCAAGTCCTTGGACTCTCCTCTTCCTTTCGTGGCAGCACTGCTCGCTATCCGCAGTAGAGAGCGACCGTTTGCGCACACTCACATGGACAAGATTCTCCAAGGGCAGCTTCTAGAGGAGAAAGATTTCGAGGCACCGGGAGCGTCTAAATCAATGATGTCTGGTAAGCTCACATATAACAAGCAAATCCTGCACCAAGGCCTCCGATATCGTGCCCTCGTCACCCTCAGATGTGAAATGCGATGTAGAAATGGGACAGTCAGAACCGAGAATTCGAGGGATTTGCCGACATGTCTAGGCCGGACCCCGAGGAGCCGCCAAGAAAGCGCCAGCGTGCCGACTGAGATACAGTAGGTATGGTAATCCTTCCTTGCCGCCAGTGGTTGCAAATTCATTCGTGACTTTTCTGATAGCCAAAATATGAAAGATAATTTTGAATTTTCGTTTGTACTACAAGTTGTCGTGAGCCATCACCCATGTGTTCGTGTTTACTAGTCTGTTCGTTCTGTGTATAGTATTTATGCCACTCGTCGCATCTGTCGAGCTTTCGTGATACTAGTAACCAAACGCCACCCATCATGTCTGTGATTGCGCAATGCAGAGAACTTTACATCGGGGGGGATTTTGCGATAAGGCATGGTGATAGTGCTAATCTACGTTTCAATCTCACGAATTCTACTAAGTCCAATCTTTGTTGTGTATTATTTTTCGAAGTCGCGAGTCTCATTGTCTTTGGACGTCGCTCCTTGAGCTGTGAGGTCCAGTGAGGGGAGGGGAGGCGGAGAGGCGGAGGGCAAGGTCGGGCAAGAGCGCGGAGCGCTCCTTGGCCCAGAACAGAGCCCAAGGTGCCGGGTATGCGTGAGTTGCTCCCCAAGTGTTAGGAGTGACCGACGACGCAGGCCGCGAGGCGGCATACCCGGCAAGTAGGAGGAGGGAAGTGGAAGGGGCCACTGGCAAGCTGGGCCGACTGAGGCCTGGGGGCCTTGGCCAGGTGGATTGGGTGTGCAACTGCCCATGGCATGATGATTGGCACCAGCTGTGTAGGTGCATCAGAGCGGCACATGAGGGGCAAGGAGCTTGGGGGTCATGTGCGCAGTATATTCACTCGGATCTGATGCGATGTCAGGGAGGAAGTGGTTAAGCGCAGGAAGCACGTGGAGTGCGCGTCAGCGTGGGCACACATCATAAGAGAACATGACGGGGCAAGGGACCCGGGGGTCATGTGTACCGTGGCCTCGCTCAGACCCGAGGCAGCGTCAGGGAGGGAGGGGGTAAGCGCTGGGGAGAGCGCAGGGGAGAGCGCAAAATGCGTGTCGGCACAGACACGCATTGGGAAAGCACATGACAGAGGGAGGGGCCCAGGGGTCATGTGTACCAATGCCTCGCTCGGAACTGAGGCAGCATCAGGGAGGGAGGGGGTAAGCACAGAGAAGAGCACGAAATGCACATCTGCATGGACGCGCATTGGAAAAGCACATGACAGGGCGAGGGACCCGGGGGTCATGTGTACCAACGCCTCGCTCGAACCTGAGGCAGCGTCAGGGAGGGAGGGAGGTAAGCGCTGGGAAGAGCGCACAATGCACGTCAGCATAGACGCACATTGGGGAAGCACATGACGGGGGGAGGGACCCGGGGGTCATGTGTCTCAAAACCTCACTCAGGCCTCGGAAGGGGTCGCGACTGCTGGTGAGTTGGACATGTAACCTGCATGTCGAGCAGACAGTCAGTGGCCCGGTCTTGAGGGAAAAAAGCCTCCACCGTGCTTGGTCCTCGTGGTGTGCCGAAGCGATCGGAGATGCACTGAAACGGGCGAGGACGAGCGGTGAGCACTGCTGTTGCCAGTGCAAGGTGGGCGAGCGACGTGGTGGAGGCCGAGCGCTGAGGAGCGGGAAGCGGCGTCGCTTATGTTGCTTGTCCGAAGATCTTGCACTTTGGCTCCGCTCGTGCCTCACTACACCGAAGTCCGACACTTTATGCAAACCGCTGTAAGTAGTAAGGACAAAACCAATGCACAAACAATATTCCTCATGAATGTCAAATATCATCCTCTGGACCGTCCTCGATCATCCGAGCGTATTCCTCATAAGTAGCAAACGTAGGCAACGCTTTCCGCTTCTTACGCTTGCCTTGGCGCTCGTCCTTGCGCTTACGTTTGTCGCCACCACCGATCCCGCCCCATTCTTCCTCGTCGTCTTGTCCTGTCCCCGCGTCTGAACCATCATACTCGATGAGGCCGTCTGGGATGTCATCCATAGCAAGCAGGT
>JBBPUM010000351.1:0-18746 GCA_038094695.1 Chiua aff. virens | reverse complement strand
CGCTCATCGCCGTCCCGAACCTTGTTGAATCCGCTCTGGTAAGCACCGTCATAAAGTGTCTCAGCCTATATACCATGCTCGCTCTTTAGGCGGATATCTGGACATTGCCTAACCGCACACGACTGCATGCCGCGATCGGTGACCCACAAGATGCGTCTAGCATACCCTTCTCAGACGGTCGCTCCGCAAGCAAAACTGGTTGGTCGTTTCTGCGTATATGCATATGTTTCCACTGAGAAGTGTAAATGCTACAGGCATCATCATGTCGATGCACCTTTATCGTGCGCCACTGACTTCGCCATCCACATCAACAGCGCAACCAGAACTACGACTCTTGTGCGCGTACGAAGATGGTGGTGTCGTTCTCCGCCACCGTACGTCCCCGGAGGGTATGCAAACTGTGGAAGGAAAAGGATGGGAGGTCATCTGGAAGAGTCGATTGCACATGGAATCGGGTCCGTTATTCGCGTGCTCCCATTCAGTCGAACATTCCTAACCGACGCTTGTGTCGTCTTAGTGATGGCTATGGTAGTATCACCCGACTGTAGCTTTGGGTTGACGGTCTCTGCTGATCACATCGTTGGAAAGTATGACCTTGTACGTCTCTGACACGAGCTTCGAATCGAGTCCTAGATCAAGCGAGATCTGTTTAGAATGCAAAGACGCAGACGGAAGCCGAACAATTAGCGCGTGTGTTCAGAACAAAGCATCCAGGGAACGGTGCCATTGCCATCCGTGATGACGGCCGTGTATGCGCAGTCGGAGGCTGGGATGGCCGGTAAGTTCTGTCGGTCTACTCTATTGTCATGCTCGCTGACTACTTGACGTTCTAGAGTGCGACTCTACTCGACAAAGAGCTTCAAACCTCTCGGAACTTTGGTGTATCACAAGGAAAATTGCCATGCCATCACTTTTGCTTCGACATATGGGGGACACACCGCGAGCCAGGATCCCCATGACGCGTCGGATGAATCAGATGAGGACGACATGACTGACGAGGAAAAGCAACTACGAGGCCGATGGTTGATTGTGGCAGGAAAAGACAACCGGGTGTCGATATGGGGCTTGATGAGCTTCGAGAAAGGGTCTGCCACGTAGCGATACTCACGAACATCCGAGTCCGCGTTTATCCCGTGTACATTCAAGTAATTCAACGTTCCAACGCATGTGTCACTTGGTTTCCTTTAAGTCCCCAGAGGACTTAGCCGCTTTCAGATCGGGCCACGCATAAATCGCCTTGGAAGTTCCTGATTCCGGTGCAAAACGTACGTGGTGTCGTGTAGGAGCGGTGGGCAAGTTCGCATGGTCGCTTGCCAAGCCACCCATTTTACACGGGTGAGCGTCTGGAGGTGCACTTTATGACGTCACTGACTACTTGATGCTCTTTGTGACCTGCCTCCAATCAGAGCCCTCCACAATCGATAGAAAAGGCAGCCAAGAAAACAAAAGGAATTTCTTGGCGACTGACTGTGACTGGTTGGAAACCACTTGGAATCCGGCTTACTGATGCCATCATTGTGTATTGTCCGCGGCCCGGTTCTTCGCCGCTCTCACCATGATTCTCACTCCTCGTGAGGCTTGACTTCATCGTTCCCGGCAACCGATAGCGCGTCCCTGACTCGATTGGCTCATGCGCCAGTGGGCCTATGGAATCGATCATGGAATTACATACTAAGCCTGGGTTGGCCTGCCATGCGATCAAAATCCCTTGTGCCTATGTCTCACGAACAAGCCGGTGTCACTCCATTATTTTAACTATGACCATGTTGAAAATTTCTCTCTAACCCGTCCATTTCGTAGAACATCCTTGTCCATCTCACAAGGTGAAGATACTCCCCTGTCTCAGATTGATACCACACTGCCGTTGCAGGATATGTTTGGGCCAGGTAGGCCAGAATCAGGCCCGGAGAACACTTATGAAGCTAGACACAAAGTTCGCAGCCACGATCACCTACTGTGCTACCTCTTGCACATCTTCCTCGTCGTAATACAATTCATCCTTGTCGTTGTCGCGTATCATCCGAGTCACCCGGAGCATCGTGTCGTCATCCCATCCGCTAGTGCAGCTTCCACCATCGGATTAAGTGGCGGACTACAAGCATTTTATACAGTACGTACCACAAGGAATGGAACTCGGGAATTCCCTCTGATACCTGAGTATTTGAATTGCTAGCTTTATACCACGCTCCTCGTCTTCGTCACACAACGTTTGATATTATCAAGTGTCTTCTCTGGCCCGACAAACCTGACGCAGATTCACGACATATGCGGAGCTTGGTGCGGGCTGGGAGCTGCGCTGAGCACTCTCTGGCAGCAGACCAAAGTTACATCATCTATCCTCTCGATCGCTCTGGTGACGGTATACTTTATCAGCATCTCCGTGCTTCATGTGGCGTCGTCCACCATAATGCAGTTTCAACCATTTAATGCAACCGTGACTAAAACGACCTCAGCATTGGCAGCCTGGCCTGATCCAATCAGCGAATTTACTTCGTTGGGATGGGAGTATACGGCGCTTTCCCTTGTCCCATACCTACAAACCTTGTACGGCAGCACGACACAGGGATTGGCTAACAATACTTTGTACGACGTGCCAGTTCCCTCCTTTCTCAATGCCGTAGTCAGCGCCACGACGATAAATTCGCATTGTGGCTTACTTACAAATCTTTCACTCGACGAGGGGAAGAGAAGGATTGGCGTGTTGATGGCGGGCTTAGACCCATTGAGCTTTTATGTTCCTAATACACCATGTAAGCCACTCCATTTCGATCATACATCCCCAGGGTTAACTCCGAACGGCAGTCCCTAATGAAGTATGGGTTACTGTCCCAGACGGTGTCAGCTCTGTCTCTCCTCATATCACAATGATCTAATAAGTTTCCAGAGTGTACAGCCTTTTATCACATATCTTGTCTCAGCTGCAGTCGAATCTGACGAGTCGGTCAACGACACTAGCTATGTCTACATCAACGGAACGTTTTCACCGCCCGGTAAGTTGTGCATGACAATTAAGCGTACGCAACTAAACTATGTATCATATCTTATAGGTGGTGTGGCTCAGAACCTCACAACAAAAATACACCTTGTCGCATGTTCCTTTGGTACAACTACTACTACGACCACCCTAGGGTCCTCGAGTGTCCTGCTTGCCTCGGACGAGCAGCCAGCAAGTTCCACTTGGTCCATATTTTCGCCTGGCGGTGACGCAAATTTAACTTGTGCAGTATGTGCTTTTCAAGTCCATTATGATAACCATAAGTTGAATGATACAATCAGATTTCCTCTGCGATGGCGGATAGCACTGATAACCTTCCGGAATCTCCTAATTGTCAACCTGTCATGTCGGACCCATACTGGCAAAATATGTCTACCTTTGACGCGTGCGTGAGACTCCTGATGAAGTTTGATGATCTGGTTAGCATTCAACTTCACAACGTTGGTAGGTATATGATATCTTCTTTTGGGATTAATGTATCATCGTGTGATGATACAGCAAGCGTCGAGCCGTATACTGGTATCCCGTACCTGTTAACCAGGGATAAGATGGAGAGCGTCACCTCCAAGATTACTGCCCAATTTGTGTGGATAGGTATGGTTACTCCGGAGACATGCACCGGCGGATGCCCTCTTACTGAATCCACACAGCTAGCCAATTAGGTGAAGCTGGGGGTGGCTTTGACAGACAAGCTGAAGATTCGCAAATC
Source organism: Chiua aff. virens (assembly GCA_038094695.1). Taxonomy (NCBI): domain Eukaryota; kingdom Fungi; phylum Basidiomycota; class Agaricomycetes; order Boletales; family Boletaceae; genus Chiua; species Chiua aff. virens. Next base: position 15,042 of record JBBPUM010000351.1, on the reverse strand, counting down.
GTGGAGTACGTGCTTCACTGGAGGTTGAATGTACGCCAAAAATTAGTGATCGAATTTTGACCATCATAATGACGCCGATGTTTCACCCACAGATCAATGTTTTGCCCGTGAGTTGATAGCATGTTCTTACAATGTCATACTCATTTCAACAAGGTTTTATCTTCCCTTTGTGCATCAGTCGTCCTTTTTGTTCTCGTGATCTGCATGCTTTGGGGCCAGAATCACCAGACAGCCTTCATACATGATACGGGCCTTCTGGAAATTATGTGGTTTGGTTCACGCTCATTGGTCCTCCGCGATTATATGCGCAGCATTCATAACCCATCGGTAGATGATCTACGGACTCTTTCTATATTCAAAACGACTCTGTGGACACGACCTCCGTGTGTGCGTGCTGCTCAGAAAGACAGTCGTGGCGACCTCTACGCAGCCGTCCCATTCCATGATTCAGTAAGACATAGAAGTCTCGACTCGGAAACTTCCGAATATAGTGCGTACTCCCACAAACACCCGATTGATTGTCACCTCAGAACTCGCAGAGAATCTTCAACCAGATTTACACTTCGGCGCGGGTCAATTTTATACAGGGGACACCTCCCGTGGTCGTCGATGGTGCTATGCACTTCATATCGTTCTTGTAGTCGTGCATATCCTTCTTCTTCTGCTCCTGATTCGCCATCCAGAGCACCTCGTCATCATCCCATTTGAAACCACGACACTGACAACTGGTCTGAGCGCTCTGCTCCAAGCAATTTACACAGTATGTCGATCCTGTCCTATGGGCTACAGTTTTTGAACTCACTCCTAAACAAGCTCTACTCCGCACTCTTGGTCTTTCTCTTACAATGCCTTGCATTTTACACAATGGTTGGTGAACAGCGAACACTGACAGCTGTACATGATCTGTCTGGCGCATGGACCGGCATTGGTACAGCTGCCCTCGTTCTCTGGAAACAACGCAGAGTACTTTCCTCGCCTTGGGAGGTATTAGCGGTTGTCATATATCTCACTTCAATGCTGGTCCTTCATATCGCCTCATCGTCTATAGTGGAATGGCAGGCATTCGAAAATAACATATACACTGGAGTTCTTCAGTCGAATTTGGCCTTGCCCGACAGCACTGTGAATATCAGCAGCGAAGTGCAATGGCCACAAGTCACTCTCATTGGCTGTTCCACAGGCCAAGATTCAAACCTGTCTACGTACGGGTTATCCGGCAGCACCATCTATGACATTCCTCAGGTTCCAGAAAATGACATCATTTCGGAGGCAAATGTCAATGCAACCACATTCAATGCGCAATGTGGTCTCGTGCCCAACCTCACGCTTCTTTCTGACCCCGTTCCTGGACACTGGCAGTACCAGATCGGGTTCTCGTTGAGTGGCTCCACGAACAACACTCTATTGGCAATCCCAATAAGTGAGACATGATCCTCGTGTAACCCTCATTGACATTGTTGCAGTGAAAAATTTCCTCCACGGAATTGGCGGCCAGGTAGGTATTTTCTCCTCACGGGCAGTTTCGTCGCTCTGATGCTTACACAGTGCGCAGACTGTCCTCAGACGTTATTTTACATGATCACGACCGCCATTGACGTGGATGAATCCGTCCGTGACTCTGTGGCTCTCAACCTGAATTGGACATACGTGCCGTTGCCAGGTGCGTCGCTCCTTCGGCAACTACGCGTCCATGCTGAACTCGAACGAAAGATGGAAATACTCAAAACTTGACCATAGTGACATACATCGCGGCATGCTCAGTTAGCACAGATACTGTATCAGCGACGTTGAATCTAGAAAACAAAACACTTGCTTCGCCGCCAAATAAAACTAACCCTACCCCAAGCACATCTTGGTCGATCTGGTCGCCGGCTGTGGCGACGAATTTGAATGTTGGTGTAAGTTGCCACTGCATCCTGCGTGTTGGGACGAGCTTATCCACAATGCGCTGTACCATTTTACACAGATGGCGACCGCCTTCTCGCAGTCCTTCAGGTCCTTCCTAGGCCCGGGTTTGCTAGGCCCGGGTTCGGAAAATTCTTCTTTTATCCATTACACATCCATGGACAAGTGCGCTTCCGTTTCTTTCCTCACATCGCTGCTTTCCTAGGTGGCGATTCTTTGACACAGACTGACTACAGATGTATGGAACAGATACATGATGAACTTACTTGGATGGAACGTGTCGGCTCTACTGGATTCAGATACCGCTGCTACTCATTTCAGCGCCGATCCTTCTGTCTCGCTCACCCCTACCCAGTTGGAAAATGCCATCAGCCAGACTGCAGCGAGGTTCATATGGGTCGGTGAGTCCCCTCATCTTTTATTCCGCCTTGGACGACGAACGACTCACATTTTCACCACGTATTTGTATTTGGCTTTCTAGCAGGTCTACTCGGAGAGGGCAACGGAGGCTTCAATCGCATCGTGGGCCAGAGCCTAGCGAGGCAAAATGTACTCCAATGGCGTCTAAATGTACGTTGAATGCCATTCAGTTTTCTTGCGCTATAATATCCTTATCGCGTGCGCGTCTCACGTTGACCATCACATACAGATTACTACAATACCCGTACGTCATGCTCACTTCTTCGACAGTGATCCGTAGCTTACTTTATTTTACGCCCTGACTTCTCCTGGTTATAAACAGGTCGCCTTCGCTTCTGCGGCATCTTTCGCTGCCCTCGCCGCGACGGTCTTCATCCTCGGGAGAACACCCGTCCACGGACGCCCATCCTCGGTCTCTGGCACGACCGTCCTAGAGTCCCTCTGGCTTGAAGCCAACTCAGAAGTACTTCATTCGCGTCTCTTGGCAATCGACGAACCGGATCCGGACAAATTAAGAGAAGCAGGGATGTTTGACGTCTGCCTTGGGGACATACAAGCGAACCAAGGCCACTTACAATTAGGCGAGGGGGCCGAGTCGGAGGCCACACTGAACGAGAACCGAGAGGATGATTTAATATTAGGCAGATAAATGACTGTCGACAATGCTTGTGTTTTTTCAAGTAGTTAAGGCAGGCTGTCCAACTGAGTCTCGAAGGTGATGAACTCACTAACAGAATAACTAATCTGATATTCTATCGTACGGCAGCCTGTTCCAAACAAAACTAATGTAACCAAACTTGAGTCAGTGAAGGTTTCGCGGAGGACTCTATGAAGTCAAGATCCCGGACGTCAGTACGTCCTACACGTGAAATGGTAAAGTATCCTGAAACATTGAATACATCAGCCACGAAGCATTTAGAGGGCAACTAAGCATTCCTTGCGTTGTCGACACTACAGCTGTCTCAATCTGTCCGAACCAGACATGAAATCTACTCGCATACAGAGGCAAGTTTGAGCACTGTACCAAGACTCAACTGCATACCTTCAAGCTCAATCGTGGAACACTGGTGAGGATACCGTTTTGAAGGCTTCGCGAAGGACACTCGAGAAGTCAAGGCTGTAGACATTAGCCCTATTTCCCACAACGGGTGAAACCGTATGGTGGCATTCTGTCACTGCCAGTGGCGACGACCAATGTGGCCGCCGACTTGGATTGCTAGCGACCGACTCGTTGACCGCTTGCCGCGTCATTTGATATGAAACCTGCTCGCGCACGGACGCAAGCTTGAGTGCGGTGTCGAGACCCAGCTGCAAGCCCTCCTCAGAACTGATTGGCTCTTGTCGTCGCACGAGCGCTTGCATGGCGGGCAATAGCCAAGATTCATGTGGGCGAGTTTAAGGACAGATTTCCATTGTGCGGCAGTTTTTGGCAGTGGCACCTGGCTCGTACCATTGCTTCTGTCAATTCCCGTGTTGGACTTTCATCAGCAATGCCCCTGATACCCACCAGCGAGGGGAATAATGGGTGCAAGGAATGTAAGTTAAAAAACTCTGGCTCACCTATGGAAGAGGACGCTCAGGAGCTGCTCAAACTCTTCTTTCTTGATTTCCATCAAGATGATCGATTTATCGTCACTCTTTCCCTCTTCTTCGCAGCTTTTTCCTGCAGGGAGCAAGAACATGTCCCTAAAGACAATAGACTCTGTTGCAAACGGCTCTCGCGGCACCTTAAACAGACAGTCCTCGACCTGGATGACCCTGATCAACACCGACTCTAAAAGTGTGTAGGGAAGAACTTGCGCGAAAGGTGACCATGTCACCGTAGAAGGACGCGTGCTTGGATACACTGGCGCTGGAACTGTTCATGGTTACAGTGACTTCAACACCGATCAAAAATAAACCCCGAGTTTCGGCAGCTACAGTCCAGGTTCTGCGCGGGAATCCATCGCCAATAGAAGTATGTAGTAACTAACTTGTCAGAATGCTGTGATGCCTGTGAGCTAGCCCCGAATGGAAAGAAGGTCCGAGCGGCAAGAAAGCTTTGTAATGCGTGCGTAATAATCCATACCTTCGTGTCGCGCATGATTCAGTCAGCTGAGCACTGATGCTGCTCCTTCATGGCTTATCGGATGTAGCCTCCGCTGTGCTCGTTCTCGTGTGGCCCAACTGAAAAGAGGAACAAGCGGTATCGACTCCGAGTCAACGCGAGAACAAAGGAACCTCCATTAATGCTGATTCTGCAGAGGAACTATGCTGCTCAGATCGGGGTGAAGCGGGGAACAACAACTTAACTTACATTCTGCGATCCAGCACTGGTGGACTCTGCCAGGGCATTGATGTCGATAGCAGCAGTCGGCCGCGGGCTTCCAATGACAATATCCCAACAACCTCAACCAGTCTGGTCGTAATACCCTTTGTGCACTGCCAGCCACATCTTCTTTCTACGAGTAGCCGCAATCGTAGCCCTTTCTATGCCACTGTAAGAGAATCCCTCCCCGTACATCCTACTTAGACTGTTAGACAGATCTTCCTGTGTCCACGGGCTTCCTCTTCCTAGACGTCCCATCACACGCCCATTCAAATGTACCACTGGCAACAGCTCCCACGTCGAATCATGCCTCGAATACCACCTCGGCTGGAGGCACAGGAGCATACGACTCACCATTTTTCTTCCACCTGCCGGCACCCACAAGATCAACAGCATATCTCGAGCCTGTAAACCCTCTAAGTAAACTTTTTCGGCGCCTAACTGCCCCAAACCGATAGTCCACGCCGAAAATCACACAGATATGCCAGGGTGTGGCAAGCGCGACATTCATGATGGTCGACCTCGAAAGCTCACCATCTCGAGTGCTGTATTTAGGCTGATACATCCACTAAATACATCAAGCCCTCACCTGGCAACGCCGTAAGCGTCCTGTCTTGAGGCTCGATGATCCCCAGGCTGATGGCCCATGTAGAGCAGGGCAGGGTCACCAGGGTCTGATGAGCAGGAAGACAATTTCGAATCACGTCCTCACTCTGGACGGCTCGCGATCCTGGAACTGGAACTTGACAGTCATTCAAATTGGCACATGATGGACTTTGACCATATGACCTAAATGTCACGGTCATGTCTAGAAATGCACATCAACTTGAAAACGGAATGAATCAAATTTGTCCCAGAAACTGGCCTCGAAAGTGCATCATGCCATACAAATATCGACTATATCACTATTTTCGCAGGTGGCAATCCTTTACGCAGACTGACCACAGGTGTATGGAATAGATACATGGCGCCACCGTATGTCCCCGCCGACTCCCCGGCGGGGCCCGGAGAGCATGCAAACGATGGACTGAGGGAAAGATGAGAGCTCACCTGGAAGAGTCGGTCGAACGTCCCAGCCGGTATTTGTGTCCTATCAGTGATGGTCATGGCTAGTGTCAGCAGACTGCAGCTTTGGGTTGACTTGGTTGACGGTGTCTGATCACATTGATGGAAAAATCTCATACCGTGCTACGTCTCCGGCTTGATCTTGCACTCAACCCGAAGCTTATGTGAGATCTCTTTGGAATGCAAACTTGAAGACGGACTCGGAAGCAGAACAATTAGCTCGTCACGGTGTTCAAAACAAAGCATCCAGGAATCGCTGTTATTGCCATCCGTGATGACGGCCGTGTATGCGCAGTCGCTGGCAGAGGCTGGGATGGCGTGTGTTCATGCCTCTTAAGAAGCAGACCAGAGATGAACATCTTCAAGGGCGGCACCATCTAAAGCCTTTTTAAATTTTGCAATCCCCCAGGGGCCGCCCCAGTTAGCAATGGCCACTGGTGAGCAAACAAACCGGGTGCCAGTGGGAACAGGCTGCAACAACCAACGAATGGAACTATCAGTTCTACGACCTCCTGTTATTTCGGATGCTTACATCGTTTGGATACATGTCAGTGCCTGGGAAGCAGCTCACAGAAGACACCAAGGGGTCAAGCATATTGACACAGGGGTTCAAACATTCACTATTGCAGGATTCCAGTCCCATGCAAGATCATGATGTATTGTTTGTTTGTCTTGTCAAAGTTGTCACGTTTTAGTATGCTCTCATCTGGCCATATAGTCTACTTCAAGTTGCGACGTTCCTTGCAATATAACGGGCCCTTTCGTGGTATCGTATATAGCATTCAGAACGAAGAGACTTGAACTGGCCAACAATTATTACACACAAGTCTATGTGTGGTGGAATCCATACGTACACGACAAGGTAAGACATGTAACTTCAAGTTGAACTCAAGAGCGAGAGAGGCAAGTGCAGTTGGAAATGCCACTATCAGTTGCTCAGGTTCGACCCACAGGACTCTGACAAGGGCAACGTTTTGAAGGTTTCGCGGAGCACATTTGAGAAGTCAAGGCCTCGGGCATCAGTTCTACTTCCCACAATAGGTGAAACCGTGCAACATTCTATCATCGATGACGATAGATGGCAACCATTCACCCTTTTCCTTGACGTGTTACCAGTAGACTGGTTGAGTCCATGCCGTGTCATTTGATATGAAACCTGCTCGCGCACGGACGCAAGTTTGAGTGCAGTGTTGAGACCCAGCTGCAGACCCTCCTCCGGACTGATCGGTTCTTGTCGTTCCACGAGCGCTTGCATAGCAGGCAACAACCAGGATTCGAAATCTAGGCTATACAGCTCACCGATAGCGATCTTTTCGACAGGTGGGAGTTTGAATTCAAGGTTTGTGATCGCCGTCTTGTGGACAGCCTGGAATCCCCACATGTGGGCGAGTCTAAGGACCGACTTCCATTGTGCGACAGTTTCTGGCAGCGGTGCCTGGCTCGCACCACTGCTTCTATAAATCACAAATTACCATGTTGGACTCTCATCAGCAACGCCTCTGGTACCCGCTAGAAAGAACTCGTACAGGGGATGTGGGTTAAAAAAACTCTGGCTTACCTATGGAAGAGGACGCTCAGGAGCTGCTCAAACTCCTCTTTCTTAATCTCCGTCAAATGGATCGGGTTATCGTCACTCTTTCCCTCTTCTCCACGGTCTTCTCCTGCAGGGAGCAGGAACATGTCCCTAAAGACGATAGACTCTGTTGCAAACGGCTCTCGCGGTACCCTAAATAAACAGTCCTCGGCCTGGATGACTCTGGTGAACACCGATTTCGAGTGTGTAGAGAAGAACTTACACAGAAGGTGACCGTGCCGATGTAGAAGGATGCGTGCTTGGATACACTAACATTTGAACCGCTCATGACGATAGTAACCTCAGTATCAATTAGAGATAGCTGAATCTTGGCAAGAATGCGAAGCGACTGTACAAACAGTGGCTGTGGTCATGATAACCGTACACGTTGCACACTAGGCTTATCGATGGCCGATTCCAGCCGAGTGACAAGGACCGACGAGTCCAAGTTGAAGTTATAACCGAAACAACGACATTGCCGCATGCGTGGCTGTTCGGCTCATGATACATGACAATGCGTAGTCAGTGACACCGTCCAAACAGATTAATGTTATTAAGTAGGAAACACATCAGAGGTAACGATACTGTCAAACCAAGTTTCGAAATAACAGCACTAGTATTTGAGGACATGAAGCTGTGGTGGAAGGTAAGAACGAGACCACATCCACAAGAAAGGCAATTACCTGCTAGTGTCAACGAAAACGGAATTACCAGGAGAGGTCGAATCACCAGCAGGTGGAGCCAGACTCAAACTGGCGTACTCGGCACTTCCTTCTTGCCAGCTCCGGAACCATGGCCCATGTTGTTAAATACCTCATCGAGGCCCGACAAGGCTGAGCTCCCACCCCCGATGCTAGAACCGCCGTCTCGACCAGCAAGTGACTTCAACTGGCTCAGAGAATCGGCCCCAGCAATCGCACCCTTGCCAGTGGAAGGCGTGTCACCGTGACCAAGAGAGGCGGGGGTCAGGCTGGACGGATCAGCAGAGGCTATCAATGCACATCAATGAGGAGTCTCATGAGTAGATGGGCCGTTTCAACGTACGCAATTTGCCGGCATTGGGAAGCTGAGTCTCCGCTCTGGCAAGGTGATCTCCAGGCAATGGAGCAGCGTTGACAAAGGTAGCCAAGGCGGCAGCAATCAAAACGAAAGCAAAAGAGCGCATGGTTGTAAAGATCGTGGGATGTCTGGTTAGACTGTGGGGTAGGATGAGGCAAAATGACAAGGTTGATGGGAGAATACCTGTAAAGTTGGTGCTACTTATATATCGCGGACCTCGGGTCCTAGTTTATGTCGGCAAGCAAAATATTGCTGAGCTTCCGAACTAGTAGCCATGTGTACCTAGAAATTTTGAATCGATGTACATGAATGCTGCTGCAAACACAGGGTCAGAACTTCGTGATCGTTAATGAAATTTCAAGAGGTATGCGGGAGATGGCTAGCATTGAGTGTCAACGGGATGCCACACCTTGCACCTCTAGTATTCTGCTCATCGGAGAACGTGGACTGCAGGTTGCATAGTCACTCAGGCTGAGCATGAATATCGGACCCACAAAATGTACCAACATTGACTCAGAGTAACGACATGCTGCATTCCTCGAACCTAAATTTCTAAGCTGAGTGCTCCACCTGCTCCAAGGGTGACCGTGCCGAACACTATGACGTTAGAGTAGGATGCCACTTCAAGAATATGCTCACACGTACTAGGAGTAATCATATCTGGAACCAAGAATACTAGAGTGTCAACATGTGTGATACTCACATACCGTGTTATAGATCCTGTTGTTTTACTTCACATTCAAGGGGGTATATATTGGACTAGTACTGGTGAAGGTACATAGACTCATCCGCATATGGGGCGGGGATTGAAATATTATGTAAGTGGGTTCTAATAGAATTTAGTGCGTGCATGAACAAAGCGATTCGGAAGTGGCGTGTCCGACCTTCTCCCCAGCAGCGCCACCCGCAGCTTCCGAACGCTGCTTCTCCTCTTGCTTTCTTGCACCTGCCCACTCCCAGTCGCAGGAACACCCTCGCTCCCCCTCCCACTCGTTCGTTGTGCTCCGCTCTAGAATGGCCTTGCGTCTGTTTGGGCCCAACCTACGCAGCTCCGATACCTAGGGTCGTCTACTCCCCAGCATAACGACTTTTTCTATTCCTGTCATGGCTGGCCTCTGAACGTTGTTCAAATCGTGCAATTGCTTGTGTTTGCCTTCGCTCTACATCCGGATCCACATTTACGCTAACACACTTTCATCCGGGAACCTCATGTATAGTCTCGATCCTTAGTTTATAGCTGGTCTTGTCCACATCATTGTTATATCGAGACACTAAACTGCACCCGACACTAGCAGTGATATGGAGCCTATGACACCATCTTTCCCACTCTGATTTTTTTCTGGACTTCGGCTCTCGCCAGATCCCACCACATGTTGTTGGGTCTCGTGCTACTGTCCTTCCACCTGCACCTTCTTCAATGGACCTGCTCAGTGCGTCCAATGAACCATGCGTTGCTAATGCCTCGCCTCCATTCATTTGGCAGTAGTAATAGCTATTCGACCAACCTATCGTTTCGATGCTGACTCTAATGCATGGGATTACGGATGAGTTTTGAGCATTGGGAAGAGCGACTAGCGATGTAGTAACGGCTATGGTTTGAGAACGCATGCAACACTGGCACTGTTCTCAGATTAAGGCTGCCAACAGTGCCGACATCGGAACGTCAAGTCACTCGGCCCACTCGGTGCCCCTGTTACGGATTTCGTTGAGACCATTGACATGCTCGGCGGCCCCGCCACGGACTTTATTGTATTGCTAAAACCTGTCTTGTTTTGTCACCTCAAGTCGGTAGTATTGACCAACCTCCCTGGTTTGCAGCCTTCGGTAAGTGTGTAAACCTGTAATGGGCAATATTGTTGACATAATTGTTTGCCACTGATTCCTACTATAGATCCCAATTTTCATAGTACCGAGCATGTGGGGCTTGTTATACCCCACTGAAGCATGTTCTGTCAACAGACGGATAGTGACCATTTGTAGTCAAAATTAAGCTTTCTCTGTGACCAGTCAGTGTGCCACTCGCTGATGGCGCTACAAATTGTCCTTGGAACAGGAGCTCCAGCAGTCATTTCAAAATTGTTCAATGTCATCCGTTTGTGAAGAAGACCTGAATGACCATCATGGTCGACTATGCGACCATGTCACACTTTACAGCCGGTCTTATGCTAGTTCGTAAACAACCGTACGAAATTCATGACCAATCGATTCTAGGTGAGCTCAAGACTCCAGGATGTGAAGCCATTGACCTGATATTCCCTATTGACAGGTACCATTTGTTCACGGTCAAGAATCCAATAAACTCAGACTAACGCTCTATACCCATATCATGCCCAACTTGCAAAGATATTCTCACCTATTCCTAAAAGGTGAACCGTTACACCCGTATGGACTACTACCACCAACATACGTAAGAGCAAGTAGCGGTGGCAACTTGCTTTGAAGGGGCCAGAGGCATACTGACAGGTAAGTTCATGGCCCAGTCACCGGCGGTGTATCTGACCGTGTCTCAAGCTTTATATAATCGTGATACTCATGTGAAGGAAAGGAACATTGGTTCATAGCCTGCGGGGTTGTGAATTGGTACAAACAAATCCGACTGATTTTCGTTCAGGCAGTGCGTATTCAAACTTGTTGCACCACTCAATGTCCAAATGCTCATCCCTCTATCGGGTTCACCCCATGAATATGTTAGGTGATAAAGTATCTCGAACCAAATCTCGACTTCCACCCCACTTACAGGGATAGCGTCACCGAGTTAAATGTAGCACAGACGAACTTGAAGCTCAGGTTGTGCCTCCCCTGAGGGCTACATTGCCCGTATCTTGTCACCGAGCTCAAATTTATATATCTTGGTGCAGAATCTGCATCTTCCCCCACAGCGCGCCTTTCTTTGCTCCTATTTTGATTTCTTCTGCTTTAGTCACCTTTGCCGCCGTCACTACCGACCTGGACCCAGCCCTGCGTCTCTGCGTTCCCTCAGGTCAACAATACCTCGTTGATAACCAACTACTAGTAAGCTGCCATTGTCGAGATGAGCGTTTTGTTCATCAAATTTTCTCTCACCATTTCCATTTCTCGGCTTCACCCTCGCGTTATTATGGTGCAATGTAACGTCTAACATGGGCACTGCCTGCAGGACAATAAACACGGAGACAAAAAAAAATCATGATGCAAGTCGAGGGCGATGGTCTCAACGTTATTTCTGATAGCGTTAATGTGCATATCGACATACAACCGTCCACATCCTTCCGAGTCTAAAGCGCATTGCAGGGGCTTCTCGGCGCTATTAGCGATGTCATCAGGGTTGCCGTTAGTTAAACACCCTTCGCCAGGATGCGCATTTGGTCTACAGCAGGCGAGGAAGCGGGCCAAACCACCCTAAGATTGTACCTTCCATGCGTACTACTTACACTTATAATTCCCTTCGATAACTCCAGAACACGCAGGTCAAAGCTATCTTATTCTACCACTACCCTTGTCCGGGGTTGGATTGTGGCCAGTCGCCCTTGATCGTTATCTACATGATCTAGTCTAGCAATGTACATATGTCAATAACATGAGTTCTAATGTGCCTCGGTCCCAAAACGGTGCACTGTTCTTTTTTCAATGTTCAATGTTTACTGTTGGCAGCTGTCTCCCTCATCATCCATGATCTTGTTCCGCGCCGCAAAATCGGGGTACCCAACATCGGCATACGCACGCATCTGCGTGCCATACCGTATCGTGAGCCAAACCAGGCTGCCTCGCGATCAGTACACGACTTTGGAAACGATTACACAGAGACGCACAGATATCCGACCAAACACAAGACGCCAGAGAGACTGTTAGTGGCAGCGACACCGATCGTGTCAATCAAGGGTAAGATTACTGCAGATGCAGGTGCGATCAACAGCGAACGCAGCGCCCTGTAACCAAAGCCCACAAAAAAGCCGTTGGTCATTGACCATGCCCTTTCACAGAAGATAGGTTCTTACGACATAGCAGCCACGACTTCTGCACTTCTCGATGGCATAATGTCGACAGTGTACGTCCCAATCGGCGTCAGAACCATATCCACCTAAACGATCCTTGCATCAGCGTGGATAGAAGGGTGGAACAGGTCCGGAGCTTACCCCAACACCGTTGGTGAACAGGCATATGAGGTTGATTACCAGGCCGAGGGTCCCGTCGACATATGTCGTCGTGAAGCCTGCCAGCGTGACAGAGAGGGGACTCAGTACTAGCGAACCTAGCCATGCCGCTTGGAGACGATCTTCCGGGTAGTATATGCCCTTGCGTTTTTTCCTTGCTTGACGTACGGCATTGTCAGAAAAGCGACCGGCAAACGGAGCCCCGACTGTGCATGTGAGTAAAACACGGGATCGAGACTGGCACACTGGCACGGGCTTACGGAAGTTCCCAGCACCACTTGGGAGGAAAAGTATGCCTACCAGGGCCTCGCTGGTGATTCCATACCTGGCACACTGAAAATAAGTCAGCGAAAGGGATGAATATAAAGATATCTAGATACAAACCACTGTGTATACCATGGGTACCAACAAAACTGACAAAACCAAGGCATCAGCAAGCAAGTATTATTCATCATGCCCATTCAAGAGCCGTACCGTAGTCGGAGAGGAGCGCAAATGTGTTTGCCAGCGTCTAAGAATATCAATCAGACAACAGCATAGACACGATGCAAAATACAAACGATCGCCAAAACGTTGGGGCTCCGGAGGAAATACGAGCAGCGGAATGGGTTGATCCAAACGAATAGCCTTTTTGGGCTCTGCTCCTTGTCGATACCGCGGGAACCCGGGTGAGCCGTCTCGGGAAAAAAGCAGAACATCATTAACATCTGTACGATGGTCCACACGCCCAACGATGCTTGAAAACCCCGCCATGACCAGTAGGCGGCCAAGATACCTGATAATCATACCGAGATCAATAGGAATCAGAGATGATATTGGGGCGTATTACCTCCAATAGGGGGAGCGATTGCAAGCCCAAGTAACGTAGCCTACACAATCATAACGTCAGCATGAACGAATCGAGACGAAACGAGGACTCACGGCCACAAAAGTGCCCATTGCGGTACCACGCTCTTCCACCCTGTAAATATCCCCGATGGTAGCCCCTCCAAGGGCATAGCCAGCAGAGCAACCAAACGTCTGTACGGATCGCCAAAAGAGTAGGCTGCGGAGATCAGTGGATGCTGCCACACAGAAACTACCGAGGATCGTGAAGGGCATTCCCCAAAGGTATATCGGGCGTCGGCCATCTGTCAGGGATATCCAAGTCAGCCAACCGTAGGCATACGTCGCAAGCACAACAGACATACAGAAAGAAGTGTACCCAGACCAAAACATGACGCTCAGTGAACTGGAAAACACAGACAAGCTCACGCCCAAACTATCAACGACGACCCAGCTTGAGAATATAACTTTTCATCAATTAGAACGACGTACGTCACAGCCGCCGGAGTCGCATGGAGGTCCCTGGAAATTTGAGGTATGGACGGAATAAAGGACGCCCCAACAAACACTGATCGAAGCCGAGTCAATCAAATCTCAAAGGAGGGTATATTGAAACTACAATACATACTGGGGATGAGACCAGTCAGGGACACAATGGAGAGAATGGCCCGCTTTTGCGCAGGACTGAATCGGTCGTAAATAGCCTCATTCGGGAGGACGTCATGTATCTGCTGGCACGAGCTAGAGTGAGGCTGGTCACCCAGCAGAGGGGTCTCTTCGGTGGACATGAGAAGAGGTAAAAGAAGGCACCGACTTACAACTAGGATATTAAACGGATCGAGCCCTGTGTAATTTGCTCCGACAAGCGAATGACAAATGCTCAACCGAGGCTGTTCGGTAATTCGGTTGAGTCAACCGTTAGTACTTCTTGCTCATTTCGGTGATCTGATCCGGTCTGGCCGGCCCTTCACCACCATCGTTATCTGTTGTCCAAATTACTGCCACTGTATCTATCTATCACTTCTGCGGGACCCCACATCGTTCCGGCGAAGAGTAAAAGTTGCACAATAAATTTTTTAGTTTAGATCCGAGATTTGACTCGAATAACCCCTATTATCTGTAGGCAGTGTCCCATGGGCCAGCTTCTAGGCCACTCCTTTTTGCCGACAATAATCCATTCAAGGCCCCATAAACACCTACGGCGAGCCTATTGATGAAGGTGGTCACGACACCTCCGTCGGCATGATAGGGTAAATTGCTTCCTCACATAGCCTAATGAAAACACCGAAAATCAGATATAAAGTTGCATATCCCGGAACGCTATTAATGATACGGATATGACATTCTCCGCCGGCGAGCTACGTCTGATGTGAAACTACTAATGGGAATCGGACGGTATAATCGATTCCAGTGCTCCGAGTCGCCGCCGGCATTATGGTGTGGCTGGTGCAACCTGAATAGCCTCGTTCGAGTTGAATGAGTGCTAGATTTGCGATTACAAGAACCTCGTCTTAATTGTACAGAGCCGAACTTACTATATAGCCTGACCGCGTGCATGGCAGGAGCCAAGACAATGACGCTCAGACAAGGAAATCAACCAGTCTCGGAACAACTTGAAAACCGGTGGCACATACAACAAACCTTGTTTATAGACACTGAGAAGTAGTATATCACACGAAAGAGTAAAGGAATGTAACCGAGAATAAAGTAGTGTCGTATCCCAGCGTGGGATCTTATTAAAATGGTTCGTCTAACAT
>JBBPUM010000350.1:0-18746 GCA_038094695.1 Chiua aff. virens | reverse complement strand
GCTTTCTGCACCAGGAAGTGATACTAAAATGTTTGTTTTTCCCCTGCTTAGGAGATGTCATCGACATGCTAGACAAGTTGTTCAAAACCGTCGATGGATATTTACTCGCGGAAGACGGTCAGATGTCACTCAGGGACTTACTACCCAATATCCAGCATTGGGATCACCTGACTTCGTTGCTCCGCCACACAGCGATGTCGATGGTTATAGTTCCCTCGGCTTTGCTCGGTGGGTCGGCCCTCGCCGCCCTAGCTGTGGTCGGCTTACCACCGATATATCTGTCTACCCGGGTGTACGGGTACGTGTCATTCGCCATACTTTTTACAATACTGACGGCTGACGGACGCACAGGTTCCTCCAGCGATCATTCTTGCGATATCAAGAGACCCGTATTTTGGACGAGTTGCGCGGGGATGTCGGTAATGGGTCTGGTGAACCCAATGTTAGTGCCATTCAGAACGAATATACTGACGAAGGCGTGGTTTTGGACGACACACCCGAAAAGAAGACGTAGGGATACGGAGTCATGGACTAACAGGACGAACTAGGTTTCTCGTTCGGGGACAGGGTGGAAGTGTTTATTTACCCTACTATGGACATGGAAAGCTTTGGCTTTGTTGTCGACTGTTTGCTGGTGTAGTGGGAAACGCTGACGACGGCCATGCTCGTCTATCTTTGTCGGGACGACGATAGTACACGGCAATTCTTCTATCTTACTTTCATGGCTTGGGGTTGACCAGGAAATGCCAACTTACAGTGTTACAGCCCTGGTAAACGTGATGACGAGCGTGTTGTCGGGCGCTATTTCCAGTCTCTGAAATGGCTTCGAAGACATTGTGGAGGGAGTCTAAGGGCCGTATATTATGTAAGGTCCTGTATAGATCATTTACTTGTCAATATTTTCAAGGCAGATGCCTTCACTCTCGCTGGCTTCGGACTATTCTTGGCATACCTGTCCTTTTCTTCGGAGGTTTTCTTCGTCTTGGTTCAGCAAGCTATGGGCATGAATCGATGGCTATGATATGAGTCGAGCTAGGA
Source organism: Chiua aff. virens (assembly GCA_038094695.1). Classification (NCBI taxonomy): domain Eukaryota; kingdom Fungi; phylum Basidiomycota; class Agaricomycetes; order Boletales; family Boletaceae; genus Chiua; species Chiua aff. virens. Next base: position 17,708 of record JBBPUM010000350.1, on the reverse strand, counting down.
CAGGCTCGGAACAAACTCGCTAGAATTTGATGCAAACTGGTGGAACGTCACGGTAGCCTGTAAGTTATGAGGTAACTCGAATGCATTCGCGGAGGCGCAGGTTGTCCACTAACGTCCTATGCTAGAAAGCTTACTAGCTATAGCCTAACTTACATATCTACCTTCCGGAAAAGCAGGTCATGAAAGCAAGTCGGTATGTAATTACGCCTTCAAGTTGAACCATGTCGTGAACAATCATCCCAGAGTTATCAACCGCCACTGCCTGTTTTCTGTCCCAAGCCATTGCGCTTCACTAACCTCTGTCCTCCCAACCCTATATGCCACACCATCTCTCCATTCAATGGCCAGCAGGATGAGCCCAATACTACCGCGCCCCGCTGCCACAATGAAGTCCTGCTGTTGAACTTCCTCAATGTAGTCAGTTGAGTTTGCAGGAGGATCTGGCTGAGAATACTCCGAGTCTTTCTTTAGGTTAAAATGGTAAGTAACTCGTCTCGATCCGCCAATCCACTCTCTTCGAATAGCCTTGACATTCGCGAGGCTGGTCCAAAAGTACAGCTGACCTGTACGCGAGGTGGAGTGGAGTTGAACCTCATGAAGCTGGGGATCCTCCCATAGAGCAGGTGCGTAGCGATCTGGATTGTCCTCCAGCGACCGATCCTTGATCTTGACGAGCTTGTGGTTCTCATCCACAATGTAGAATTGAACCATGGGCCGTACACGATTGTTCATCTGGTCTAGAAACTCGTTGAGGTAGGTAAATTCTTCTCCTGACCACGCTGCCCAGCTCCAGGAAGGAATCGGGACCATTTCTTTAGAGCCGTCGCTTTTGAAGATGGGAACTTTAATGTTGTTTCGTCTGACATGACCAAGGAACTCCCACGTCATCGTGTGGGAGAAATGTGATCCCGGAATGCCCCAGAAGAGCGTGTCACCCTGACGAATCTCGAGCATCTCGGCAACGCCATTAAAGGCATTCAGGATGTCAGTGTTGTAGGTCAATCGTCGTTGTAGGTAGTTGTAAACGAGGTCCTGATAGAGATCACAATACTCCGCAGACTGCAGGGATTTCCATGAAACATATTCAGTTTGAGGTGACTGAGGGAACGGAGGGCGAAGCCGATCAACATCCTGGGCTTCTTCAAGAGCACGCTCTTCTGAGAGAGATACAGAACGACAGTTCCAGTAAACCTGGCGCTCTGAGAACACCAGCAGTCTGTTAGACAGGATACGTTCCTGGAAGGTCCATGCACGAGATGCCCATGACGTGTTGTCGACTCTGCTTTGAGGATTGAGAAGTTCGATGACGGTCAAGAGTTCGCAGTCGGCAAGTTTTAATGTCTTCTGCACTTGTTCACGGGATCCCTTTGTGACGCCTGGAAGGCCACTGTTCGCATTGTCTCCAGCAGCAGCGACGACAGTAAATAGAGCTCTTGAATAGATCGAACCCATTCGCATGATCTCTTCCTGTTGCATCCGTAGGTCGTCCTGAATGATGCACAGGGAATCAACCCATAGATAGTGTTCGCCGATGAGCCGCACTAGGGTTATGGCGTCTCGGATTGTGGCGGGAATGGGTGACGAGCGCAAAGAACCTGGCTTCCGAAGAATTTGGGTGTTCTTCAAGAGATGCTTGAATACTGTAGCAGTACCCCAGACATAACTCAAAGCAACATAGCGACAACGTGGAGGGGATTCCACGAGACATGACTGGATAACATCGATCACGAAGGCCGGTTGGTTGTCATCCTCGACCTGTAACCGTGACGTGGGGATGCAAACGCCTCCATGCCCACATTCGCACTCATGAAGCCATCTACGAACAAGCTGCGGATTCAATTGTAGGTTGACATATCTGCCACCAATGGTTTCGAGAACTTCTGAATCCGAGCGTGTAGAAGTGGCGGTGAGACCTAGTTCCTTGGAGCAGTATCTGCTCTTCATCTTGATTTGACGGTTAGCTTCTCAACCTAACTAAAATCGGATTCACCAACTTGAAAATGCAGGAGAAAGTGGGCTCGACGCTTATCCCATTCTTTGACATCCCAGGGTAGGGGAGGTCCAAATAGGTCATCCGGGATAGACGTCTCGAAGAGAATAGAAGCCTGTGTGAGGTGGAAATGGGTGATCCCAGGATCTCGACTCTCGATATTTCTCGGCAACGTAAATTTGCAGTACTCTTCACGTTCTATTAAGTGACATGTACCGCCAAAATCTGAGGGCTCTTTATCTAGGGCTTCTGAGACGAGTCTGCATAGATCGCAGGTTGAACGCCGACTCTTGATTTCATCCGCAGATCCGAGAGTAATGTACGTTTCGTCCTCACGCTCATATGGAGGAGCCAGGCAAGGTAGCAGATTGCGACAAGGATAAAGCTGACGTGTGAGGAGCTGTGTGTCTACTTTAGAGCAGACTTCACAAAGTTTCGCGATCGCGTCTGGGACTTGCATGATTCGATCGATGAATTACGTTCGATTTGGGTATTGACAATATTGAACTTGAAAGCAGAACGGGCTATTTCAATTTGTGTCTATATGGGGACTCATTGGGGAGCGCTACTGCTCCCGTCGGACCAACCTTGACATACCAGGTAGGTAGGAACTTATCTTGGTATTGAATCGACCTGTCAGTTTGACACAAAATTACTACGGACATGGGGCGGCGGCGGCGGCGGCCGGCCGCGCCTCATCCTGGAAGGCCCTCTAACAAGTCAAACTGAAATATGTTATACTTACATTCTGAGGATCGGTCCTCTGGGGGTTCATTTGGTGGTGAGTGAACCAAATTCTTGCCAACCTGACGACCAAGCCATTTTACACGTGATCATAGAGTAGGTAATATATGCATCTTCCGGGTCGCCTTGTCGCGCTCCCCTGGCAGAAACCGCTTAATTGATATTTTGAAAGCGAGACTCCGCATTGGTGCAAGTAGAAATTGGATACAGTAGATGCATGATGTCCAACAAGTCATTAGGTAGGGTAGGTCTCTACAGTAGGTTCTCAATGTAGGGCGTTCATTCAGAGGTCTGGCTTGCCTCGGTCTGGCTTGGCTCTCGTGATACTATATCTTGCTCAGGTTGATGGCGGTCTGAGATCGTCCTCAATGGTGTGGTGGGTTTGGATGATGTAGGAGTTATCTGGTTGCTTCGAGATGGGTTGCTAGTGGGCAAGCTCCGAGTTGGTACGTGCACCATCGCAGCCGGTCCACTTCTGCGCCGACTCGATTCGTTCGCGTCGCTCTGATGCTGCGCTTCTCACTTGGCTTTCCTTGGCTTCGACTAGACCTGCAACTTGACTTCGCACCTTCATTTCGATGCCAAGTACATTCGTCTCATATTCAAGTTACTTCAGGAAATCCTGTTAGGCAGGTAGAATCCATCGTTGCTAGTGATATTTGGGAAGCAGCTCGTCGTCCCCCTCCCCTCAGGTTGGACTCACTCTCAACATGGCACGTTCACTTAGTCCTCGTCATCACTTGTATTGTGTTTGGGGACTTTTGTGCACTTGGAAATGCGCTGGCTACTTCATCTTGTCTCGTCATAACAAACTGGCAGCAGTGCATAACCTAGACGCACCTGTGTGTCACCATAAACATTATATATTAGTAATAAGTGCGGTGTGTAGTCTTTCCCGCTAATTAGGGAGACTTAGCATACCTACGCCGCTGCAGCAATTCACGCAGCACTTCAGCAAAAACTTGGTGGGAAAAAATGATAAGTTTGCTAGGTATTAGCCTTACTTAGATAAGCATGCTATACTAGCACAACCCCGACTAAGTTGGCACTCTCTCCTCATCATTTCCCACGGTGTGCGCGCATGCTTGCTCACTGTTGTGCACGATGAGCATAGCATCTCGTTCAATTATTTATATTTTTTCGGGCGGTTTTTTGTTTTATACAATAATATTGCTATTTAAATAGCTTGTATGCAGTAAAAACAATTATTCCATAGTATTTGAGGTCTTTTTGCAAGCAACTGGGCGGAGCCATTACATAATTCAGGGACTTTACCAAAGTAGGTATCCATTACTCCTATATCACTTGGTTGCAATGTTTTTGCCTTTTCCCTTGCTTCCTCTGTGTGGTATACACTTGATGTGTGTTGGAGTGTGAAGAATAGATCATGCTGTGCCATCTGACCGCTTGAATTGCTCCTTAAAGTGCTTGATCAGAATATAATGGAGATAAATTGAAAAAATGCAAAACATATTCGCATTTTGACATGTGTAGGTCTGTGCCTCTAGATAATTTGTTCCCAGAAGTGTATCCTACATATATACAACATGCCAGAAGCCCAGAGTACCAGGGTTACAATTGATAGTGATATGACACGTTCTCCTCCTGCTTCTTTGTTCACTTTTCCCAAGCTACACTAACTATTCCACTAACATGGAGTGTGGTGAAATTCATTATAGAGTCTTTGCACATGATTTCTACTGCTTAATTTCCTCCTCAAGTGTGGCCAGCACTTTTCAGAGTGCTTTCTGTGCTTTTTACTAATTAATGTATTTAAGGTGATCTAAGCACTATAACTTCAGGGCTGCCATTCACTCCTCTATTCCATATGATGGCCAATATATTCCTATATTACCAGAATTATTTAGTGAGAGATGAAGGTGTGGTGTATATTTAAACATATCAGATGCGTGGGAAATAGTCCGGAGATTTAAGAGACTTTGAAAACATATCAAAAACACACCATTGTAACTTCCACAACATGTATTACAGTATTCTATAATGTAAATCGTATAGGTATAACATATGCCAGCTCATATTTATTGTCCTGTTTCTGTGCAAGACACAGAAAATGCAAAAGTGTTCTTCAAGTGTCGGTGTGAGGTGACAGCATAGTATCACAACTGTAGTTGCAAACTCTGATGTACTTCTTATGTACAGGAACACCAGAGATGCGTCCACGAAGACTGGCAGGACCCTGTCCCATAGCCTCACTCAAACTCAATACTAAGTAGTATGTGTATGCCGCCGCCAACATCGCGATTAGTGTGGCCGGGAAATGGAGGTTACACAGGTGTCGCCGGGTTTCCGTGGGGATCCGGTCCCTTGCTATGCCTAGGCATTCGATGAGTGCCAGACAAACGAGTGTGTGGGTTGGTTTGGTGAGTGGGGGTCAGTTTCGACCATTCATTGAGAATAATAGTTGTGATAGTGACATTACGCAGAACGATAGGGACACTGTCGTTCAAATTACTTAGTGACGCCCAATCTCAGTTCTAGAAAGTAGGGAACCTTCGGGTGATGCCGCGGAATGCAATTAATACTCAACTCCGGCTCACCATTCCGAGCCGCGCGCATCGTGTTGGTTGCAACTTTGCCATACCACCATTACAACATGTTTCAACTAGCTGCCACAAAAAATCACAGGTTTCATTTCCCTGGGCTTCAAGTTGTTACCTCACTGCCGAAGCAGCATCCGTTAATATGAATAGTGTTCCCAGGAATGGTGACTCTTCTGACACCAATCGGACGCGGTCGACAAGGACCTGCGGCGACCTCAACCAACGTGCCCAACTTATGAATTGTATTCACCTACCCGGAAGCACGTTTTATTACCACAGTATTCTCCGTGGCGACATTGCATTGGGTCCAGCTACGGCATGCCATTCTTTACGTCCTTCGCTGATGTCTTGCTATTTCAGCCATGGTCACTGTCTAATTCAAAGTATTTCCCACATCCCAGACACTCATACATCATATTCCCCAGTCGTGACAATCGCCGTTCAGCTCAATGGTCTCGGAGGCGTCCCCCTCTAGGTGTCCAGAGTGTAACCCTCGAAACAGGCAACACACCAGGAACCTAGTTGTCTGCATCGATGGCACTGCCAACCAATTTGGGCGTAATGCAAGTATCAGATTCGCGTCGCTGCCTTACGGTGTCTCCCTACTAATTACTATGCCAGGACACCAATGTGGTGAAAGTATTCGACCACATCAATCTAAGATCACCTGATATGGAACAATACGCGTATTACTCTAGTGGAATCGGTACACGTCCCGCTAAATCTTTCAATATTCTCAATCGTATCAAAGACGAGGCTTCCGATGCATGGGATATGGCAGTCGCGTGGTGCGTGTCTGTTATCTTTCTAAATCCCTCCTCTCAACGAGTAGTCATCCCAGGAATGTCGATAGAAATATTAAGGAGGCATACAGCTGGTTGGCTGGAAAATATCAGGAAGGAGATCAGTTGTATTTCTTTGGTGCGGCAACCGTCCTGTCTTAGTTTGAATCATTCATGTTTATGTCGTAGGTTTTTCTCGAGGTGCATATCAAGTGCGGGTCCTGGCGGATATGATCCACGAGGTGTGTAACTAGAGCTAGTCAAGTCTGGCTACCCTGTAGAAGTGAGCACACAATAGGTTGGCTTGGTCACGCTGCCAACGGAGAAGCAGATTGGAACGTGAGCGAGCAACGGCTTAGTGATTGGTATAAGCTTACGGGAGATACATTCAGGGCTTACGGCTACTACGAGGCCATCCGACCTGGGAGGCCAAGGACAAGGGACATTGCTGCGAGATTCAAGAAGACATTCTCTTGGCGGAACGCCAGGGTACACTTTATTGGGGTTTGGTGAGTTTTTGTACATCAATGATTGCTAGAACCAACATCTGTCAGGGATACTGTTTCATCCGTAGGACTTGTAAGGGGGGGTGCATCACTTTCGATGGCACCCCATGCAGCGAACGCTTGCCATATACGACATGCGCTTGCTCTAGACGAGCTTCGAGTTAAATTTTTGCCGGAATATTTTCACGAAGCGAACTCTCAGACAGATGAAGGAAATCACAGGTACGATGTTCCAAGTCTGACATCAGATGTTGCTGATCCTCCCATGACAGTGATACTGCTTCGGCAGGAAAGAATCACAGGACAACTGACATTCAGGAGGTTTGGTTTGCCGGAAGCCACTCTGATGTGTAGGTACACTACAATTTTTTTTCTAAAATACTGATACACTTCGTACAGAGGTGGGTTCGATGAACCTGGAAAGTTTCACCAGGCTGGGAATGTTTCACTCCTATGGATGCGTCGAGAAGCGACAGCAAAAGGCTTATTATTGCAGCCGACACACAGACTATGGGTTCCGGATGATCTTGATTTTGGTGTCAGGGATTCAATGAGTGGTGCATGGCGGGTTGTCGAGTATATACCTATTAAGCATAAGGCGACCTTCTGCGGCGCTGGTGAAGATACTCGACGGTGATACATTCAGTGTACTTTCGACCTGCTTTACTAAACTGGTGCCTTCCAGGTTGCATCTGCTCCGCCCCCGTCGTATCATACCCGGTCAAAAGGTTCATGCTTCCGTGTTGTTCGCAACAGCATATGTGCCAAAAGCGACGCTAGGGGAGGGCTTTGATATACCCATTGTTCAAGCTCCACTCGATGTTACAGAATTGGACCCCAAGTTTTGGGAGATAGGACTGTTTGACGATGGCGCAGCGCAAAGGCTAATGGACCACCTGGATGGTGAACAGGGCGTTGCACTGATATACCTCACCAGATTGCTGTTTATGCTACGATTCGGTAATGCTTCCCCACATGTGGAATTCCTAGAGATTTACGTTTTTGCACATTTAGAAGAAGGGAAGGAATATATCAGGAAGATACCTGATTGGAAAAATCACTTCACAAAGCTCATCAACGACAATAATTCTGTTCCGCATGTCAGGCTTGTTGCTATCATTGCGTATCATGAGGCATGTGAGTGCTCATATCCTTGGATACCAGCGTGACCCTTTTGCTGTAATAACGATTTATGGCAGCCTGCATCTCTCAGGTTCACACCGAGTGTGCACAGCTTGAAATTTCACCCAATGTATTCGATGATGCAGAGCATGCACTCTCTAAGGTCCTGGCCTCAAGCAAGGGCCGAGATGGCGCCCGAGCTATTGCGCTGTCGAGACCGCTGACGAAACACCCGATTTTGAGACAAAAGCTTCTTACCGACGTCGTATTGGAAAATATAGTCAAGCTACTCGATGTGATGATTAGCCAATCGGATGGAAATTTTGGGCAGGCGATGGATAGCTTGAGTTGTCTCTTGCAATGTGGTGCGTTTGTGCCCAGTTTGCATTTAACATCTTGCTCAAATGAATCACCAGAGCACACACCGGCACAGACATTCATTATCACGAAGCTCGGCGAGGATGAGTCCAGACTACTCTCCCGGATACTGGACGTCCACAGTGAGCACAATTATTGTACGTATCGGGATTGGACATTAACCTGTATTACTCTTTAGCTCCACAACTTTTGACCGCTGCACTACGCATGATGGTGATCCTTGCACGATCATCGAAAGGTCAGTGCCCAGAACTTTTCTTTTGTCTGAGTCGGTGTAAACAGATAATGACAAATGATGGCAGCTAAGACCGCGTGTTCCGCCAAACCAGTGAAGCACCGGCTCAGAGACTTAGCAACAGAAGATGAAGGTCTTGTTGGTCTCCTCGCTGTTGAAATATTACTCTCCCTGTATGATCCAAATGAAGACGGCAAGAGGCGATTTCTTGGGCTTGGGTTTCATCTAACGCAATATATTTCAGAGCATTTAGACCTCAAGGATATGCATGTCCGAGCCAATCTTGCAAACGCCCTGGTCCACCTGAACTACGTTCAATATAACTCGGCTGATAAAGCAACTCATGGCGTCGGCCCTGGTCAAGAGACACTGCGTCGACTCTTTGGTCTTGGTGAGCGACCTCTATCAAATGCTTCTAACGACAAATTTGATTCTGGTACTCTTTATGTTAGATGCCGACACACTTACTGAGGCGCACAAAAAGCTTATTCGGGAGCTGAAAAGCGCCGTTCAAAAGGAGAATACCCGCGAGCGTACAATTGCAACAAGGACTCTGTTGAAACTATGCGAGAGTTCGTGTACTTGTGTACTCGGGGAAGCTAAAATGCGAGCTCACTGTTTTCAGCGGAGGCCATCCGTCGCTATCTCCATGAGATTGAGTTCTCGGGCGTCTTGATGGATCAGCTACAGCGGAAAGACAGCGCACTCCTTGCTGCACACGCATTGGTTACCTGTTTGAAATACGGTAGGAAGGCGCGTATCGTAGCTGGACACGTATAACTGAGGGTTACATTAGATGATATGCGCATCAAAGAGAATGAACTCCTTCCAGAACGCATTATTCGCATGCTACAACTAGATTACTTTGATGACACCCTTGGTACAGAAGAAGGGTTCAAGATCTTTAGAGGGTTTATGAGACAGAGTAACGAACCACTGCCATCATCGACTCCAAATATTGACTTCAGTGCTTAGCCGGCCTGAGGGAAAGGATTGAGAAGGGTATCCCGAAGATCGTGAACATGAAATTAAAAGGCAAACCGACGGAGATCCGGACGAGCCTGATTTGTTTGGGCATATTCTGGTCCTTTCGTACGTTCTAGATGATGACATTTGATGCGCAGCAGCTGACTCGCCCACTAGACCCAGATGGACGCTGGACCAAAGAGTTTATCGATACAGCCATGGAAAAACTAAAGAACCCAACCTGGAAGACGCAAAAGGAAGGAGTGGCCATCTTCTGCGCATTAGCTCATACCAGTATCATCTTGTTCTATTAGAACCCCGAAACCACTCTGACCTGGTTTGATTTCAGAACATGGTGTTAACGGCATCCGCCAACAGATTTGCACACTTATCGAGATGCTTCTTCCTCACAGTTATTTGGAGACTCACCCAAGTCTTTCGAGGTCCAGTACTGGTCCAACCACCCACTTGGAGGCTCACTCGGACTCAGCTTCGCCGACTCTCGAGTCGAAGCCTTGGTCGCTCAAGCCAACCCAGGAGATGATGGGACCGGCCTGTGCCTTGCGTATATTGGTGCAGAATAGCAAGTATCACCCGCCCACCTGCAGATGTCAGGGCTGATGTTGTGTCTTAGAGGAGCTACGGGACTGTACGCGAAAGACGCTGGAGTATGCCATATTGAAAGATCTATTTCTATCCGGAACGCTACTAGACGAGAAGACTGATACGCCACCCTGGCACATCGGAACCCCAGATCGAAGTGAGTCGACCTTCCGCAGCAGGAAGCAGTGTGTATTTCTGACCTGGTTTAGGAGATGTTATAGACATGCTGGACAAGTTTTTCAAAACCGTCGATGGATCCTTGCTTGCGGAAGACGGTCAAATGTTGCTCGGGGACTTGCTGCCCGATATTCAGCATTGGGACCACCTGGTTTCGTTGGTTCACCACACGGCAGTGTCGATGGTAGTTGTCCCCCTGGTTTTTCTTAGTGGGTCGGTCCTCGCTGCCCTAGCCATGATCGGCTTGGCGTTGACCTATTTGGCTTCCTGGATGTACCGGTGCGTATCAATTGCTGTTTCTTTTCGCGATGATGATAGACAGGCAGACACAAGATTTTTCCAACCACAATGGCTACGATATCAGGAGACCCGTATCTTGAACAGGTTGCGTGGGGAGCTCAACAGTGAGCATAGTCAGGTTACCAGAGCCATGGAGGGCAAGCATGTAATCGAAGGATTGGATTGGGGAGACACTATAGAAAAGAAGATGTAGGTGCGAGGAGGGACTAAAGCGTCGAGCTGTCTCGTTTGGTGATACTACGAGCGTGTATTCCTTCTACGATGGACTAGGGCTTGTACCTTCAAGTGTTCTGTTCTGAAATAATATGTAGAATCTGGCTCATTTCTTGCATTTTCCCTGCCGCCTGCATCAACGAAACATATGGAAGCGTATTGTCCACAATGACGACAACGAAGACTTCGCCGGAAACTTAGCGATCAGTCATGATAGTAGAGACGCTTTGGATTACGAATAAAAATATATATTATTATCCATGAGAACTGTCCCTGCACTACGATAATCAAACCAGCTCATTCTCTGTGTCTCAGGCACTTGAAAAACGTCTACAGAATGGCAATACGCTTTGGCTGTTGTTCAGGAGACGTCTTCGGAAAGGTAACCGTTGATGATTCTATGCGTACCGAGGTCACGAGATCGCAAAGAATTTAGTCCGTGCATGACATAAGCGAAGTGGCACGTCTCTTCTCTCCTGCCACTTCGCTTCTGCTCAGCAGCCCCTGCAGCCCTCAAACGCTGCCTTTCCTCTCGCTTTCTTGCTCTTCTGTGACACCGAACTCATGGACGTCCCCAACGGTCCCCCCATTCCCAACGCTCCAGCGGCACCTAATTTCGCCGCACCGCAGTTCGAGCAACAACGGCAACCATTCATCGACGCAGGCCTGGACCTAGCCACGGCGATCAACGTTCTCACTCGCCAATGGGCAGCGCAGCAAGAAAGAGAGCGAGAGGTAAGAGAAAGACGACTAGAGGAGGAAAACATAGCGCACGCTGAGGAGATGGAAAGAGAGGAGCTAGAGCGCCAGCAACAAGCCGAGGAGGACGCGCTAATCCTCAAGGAAGAGCGCAAGAAGAACAAGGGCAAGTTCGCCCCCATCCCGGATCGTCCCGCTCCCACTGAAGACTCCATCTTTCCCTCTCAAGCCGCCCTCCACAAGCTCAAGAACCACAAGTTCTGCGAACTCTGGTACTTCTCCAACGAAGGCCTCGACGCCGCGGACGCCACCCTCTCGTACGCGGACGACGACGATGCCCTCATACTCGTCTCCTCGGCTGAAGGCCGCCCCACTCTCGTCCCAGCCGCCAACGCTCACGACAGGGCCTCGGTGATACAGGACCAGAACTTGTCCCTTGAGCAATTCGGACAAGGAGCCATTCGCATCATCCCCTTCCTCTACGACGCCGGCTGGGACCCGGCCCACATTACCATGCACATCAAGTTCTGGTCCGCCCTCGAGAACCACCCTTGGCGTTTCTCCCGCGATAAGTACCACCACCGAGCGATCCTCGTCTACCAAGGCGAGCAGAGGCGCAAATGGCACATGACCATAAGCTCGAAGGATAGGCGCTTCAACCTCTCCATCATCAACCAAGAGCAGCTGGATGACACCCTCAAAAAGGTGAAATCCAAGGTCCAGAACGACCAACTAGAGCTCTTCGAAGCCGTAAGTCCCTTTCAACTCGTTCCTCGTTCCACTCCACTCACGTCTCTTACCCCCGCTCACGCTCCCCCCCCTCTCGCGATGGCACGCCACGTTGCACCACATCGTTTCCCCCATCCTCGCCACCCACGGCGCATGGCACCCTGCCCTATCCCTCGGCACCCTGCCCCAAAACTGGCACCCTGCCCCCATTCGCACCCGGCACCCCGCCCAACTCGTCACCCACCCCTGTGATCTACTACCCGTACATATCGGCCCGCAGATCAACGACAAGTATCTGGCCCTCCAGCAGAGCTACAACGCTCTCATCGCCCGCTCCGCCGCCGGTCCATCATCGGCCCAAGGCACCACCCATCACAACAGGTCCCTCAGCGGCACCAAGAGGCCATCCTCCCCTCCCGCCCAAGACGCCACCATGAAACGCCTCAAGTCCTTTCGAGACACGGCCCTCATCATCCTCGCCATCTGTGCCGTTTGCCTCGGACGTCACAGGCACAACATCGCCAGATGCTGCGCCGAGCGGACCTGGGACAACAAGCACACCACCTTTGCAGAGCGGATCAGCGGCAACCTCTACTCCAAGACCGACCGCAAGCAGATGTGTTGTAAGTGGCAGAAAGCCGGGGGATGCCAGGATAAGCACAACCTCCTCCACCTCTGCTCGGGATGCGGCGCCAAGGAGCACAGAGCGGACAATTGCCCTCGCGCCCAGCGAGAGACCAGCAACGCCGTACAAGGCAAATGAGTGGCTCAACGCCCTCACAAACGCCTCGCTCCTAGAGCGGTATGGCGACATACCAGCTGGACTTTCCCGCGGCTTCGTTGTAAAGTTCCCTCCCATCATACATGTACAATCGCCTCCTAACAAAGAATCTGCTTCGCGTTACATGCCTGAATTTAGTAAGACCATAGAGAAAGAGCTAGAGAAACACCGCTACCGCGGCCCATATTCCTTCGACACTTTACTTTCGTTGATCGGTCCCTTTCAATCTTCACCCATTTCCATCATACCCAAACCCGGGCGACCCGGTAAATTTAGACTAGTACAGAATTTCTCCTTTCCTCTTTCCCCTTCCCCCGCTTACCCTAACCCTTCCATCAATTCACACATCACCACGAACGACTTCCCCACGACCTGGGGAAAGTTCTCCATAATTTCTCTTCTAATCTCGCGACTCCCACCCGGGTCCGAAGTCGCCACCAGGGACGTCGCGGAAGCATACCGCACCATTCCCCTGCACCCCTCCCAGTGGCCCTCGACGGTCATCCGTGCCCCAAATGATCAATTTTACATCGACACTTGCCTCGCGTTCGGCTCCGCCCCATCCGCAGGGGTCTACGGTCACTTAGCAGACGCAGCAGCCGAAATATTCCGCGCCCACGGAATCGGCCCCCTCGACAAATGGGTCGACGACCACATCTTCTTCCGCATCAAGACGTCACACATAACCGATTACAACACCCGTAGGGCCAACTGGAGCAATGACATCTCACACAACGGAGCCATCCTCCAATCGGGTAGCCGCCTATGGTGGGCTGGACGCCATCACGATCACGGCGAAACGGAGGAATTCAACGAAAACTGTGCACGCCCCCTGTGCGACCTCTCCCTCACCTCCCGCAGATCGGCACATGATGCACTTTTCACCTACTCACTCGCGGACATCGACAGTCTATCACACACCCTCGGCATACCCTGGGAAACCTCCAAGGATCAGCCCTTCTCAGAGTCAACCGTCTACATCGGATTCGAGTGGAACCTAGACACCCGAGTCGTCTCCCTCGCTCCCTCCAAAGTAGATAAGTACCGAGCAGCCATCCAAGAATGGCTAACCCGCCCCACCCACGTCCTCAAGGACGTACAACAATTATATGGCAAATTACTACACGCGGCCTCCGCGATGAAAGAAGGACGCGCGTACTTGACAGGCCTAGAACGCATGCTCAAAACCTGCGCAGATAGGCCATTCATGCCCCACCGACCGGTCCACTCGATCCGAAGCGAATTATATTGGTGGGACGACCAACTTCAACGAGGTCTTATTTCCTCCCCCATTCGCCCCCCCATCGCGCCAACTGACATCGCAGCCTTCTCGGATGCCAGCTCTGGCGTGGGCCTCGCTATCACAATCGGCCACCGATGGAGGGCTTGGAGATTGCTCCCAGGATGGAGAGACGCCAAAGGCGCAACCCGCGACATCGGGTGGGCCGAAGCTGTCGCCTTTGAGCTGCTGGTCCGGGCAATCATCCACCTCCGACCCGAAAACACAGACATACTTGTCCATGGAGACAACACTGGCGTCGTCGAAGGATGGTGGACCGGCCGTCACCGCAACCCGCTGGCCAATGAGGTCTTCAAGCGAATTCATCGTTCGATCGCTGAAACCGATAGCATACGGTCCATACACACTACCTACGTCCCCAGCGCTGACAACCCGGCAGACAAGCCTTCCAGAGGGCATCTCCCTCATCCATCCCTCCTCCTTCCGCGCTTTCCCATCCCCACCCCCCTCCTCCGAGTCTCTCTCATCGTCGACGCCACCGACCCCCCAACCACAGCCGAGCTCCAGCACGCAAATACCCCGCGTTCGTTCCCTCAAGCGCGCACCGGACCAACAATTACTCAGAGAGCCCAACGAGCTAAGGAACGATTCCAACTCCAACGGCTCGAAGAGGAAGAGATCGTTCGCGTCACGCTCCTTTAGCGTGCCCCACCCTCGTTTCAATGCCCCCCTTCCTTCACTCAACACCTCAACAACGGCTACCGCCCCTCCCCGTCCCTACCCGCCCTCCCTCTCGCCAATCCAATCCCCACTCAGGCCTCATTGCCGGGCCAAAGATCGACTGCGCCTATGGCTACCCACTCACTCTGCATCCCGCAACTTACACGACGAAGCCGGCCATCCCATTCCCATCCCGGAAGAACAACTCGACCGCATCCTCAATGTCATGTTATCTTCTTGGACAGACAAAACCAAAGAAACGTATGGATCAGGCCTCCTCGCCTTTCATGTATATTGTGACATCAACCGCATTCCTGACACCCAACGGGCACCCATCTCCAAACCGCTACTCCTCGCGTACGTAGCCAGCTGTGCAGGCGCCTACTCAGGCACAGCGATCCTCAACCACACAGCAGGGCTACGTGCATGGCATCTTCTTCATGGTCTGACTTGGGAGCACGGCTCGTCCGAAGAAATCAAGTCCATACTCGAAGGCACGTCTCGTCTGGCCCCGCCATCGTCCAAGTGCCCAAAACGAACCCCCTTTGAACGCTCCCATCTTCTCTCCTTCCTCACCTACCTAGACACGAGCCAACCCCGAGACGCCGCCATATTCGCGTGCATCGTAACCACCTTTTACACCATATCTCGTCTTGGCGAGTTCACAACCCCATCCATCTCCAAATTTAATACTTCTCCTACGTCGTACATACTTAGAAAGCACATCAAATACGAACAGGAACACCCATCGCCCATACTCTCCTTCTCATTTCCTGCAACGAAATGCTCCAACCAAGGTGAAACCACGCACTGTGCCGCTATCCAGCACCTCACCGACCCAATTACCTGGATCGAGAATCACCTAACCATCAACAACCCAAGTCCAGAGGACCATCTCTTCGCCTGGAAGCACCCGAAAGGCCTACGACCACTCACCAAAACGGAGGTAATGAAACGCGTTCAAGAAATCATATCTCAATGCGACTTACCCAACCTCAAAGGCCACAGCCTTCGCATAGGTGGCACACTCCATTACCTCCTCCTGGGAACCCCATTCGACGTCGTGAAGACCATGGGACGCTGGGTGGGCGATTCATTCACTTTATACCTACGCAAACATGCCATCATCCTTGCCCCATACCTCCAGGAACGACCGGACAGCATCCAGGCACTCACCAACTTAGCCATGCCACCGGTGCGCTAAGGTATGTCAACACCACTGCTCCTTCATTAGGGGAGCCTCACCTCGCGCGTCGCAGTTCCTCCTTCCTCCATGGGTACGCAGCTCGGCTCCCCGTCGCGGCAGTGCTTTGGGCCGGAAGCCCTCAACGGGCTTCGCCCATCCCACTACTCCTAATACCAGCAGTCTGTTAGCTACACCCTCATGTATCTACGTCGTAGCACTTGACTTCACTACGTCACTTCTCTTAGTCACGAAAGCGCTCGGAATGCACGGACAAAACACCGCTCTCCATTTTGGCGTTGACATCCTCGGACTGGGACGCACAGAATTGGTCAATCATCGAGACGAACAAGGCGATCTTGAGCTTACCTTGGTTCCAGGAGGGAGTTGTAACGTGCGAGAGAATTTCCCGGAGCGCCGTTCACGAACCACAAACGTTCTTCCTTCCTCAATCGAGTCTGAGGTGGGAAATTCGCCAGAAACGATCAGCCGGTCCCGGTGGACATCAACTGTCACATCGTCCAACGTCAGGCCGGGCAGCTCGAATGTGGCCGATACCGTGTTGGTATCCTTGGATTCGTAAATGTCCAGTCTAGAGCACGAGTCAGTGACAAATAGAGTGTGTCGGGATTAAACTTACTTCGGATGGTAGATCTCGTGGCGTTTGGGTGCGGTGTGATTAGGCTCCGTCGTGGAGGTCCAGGGGTGGCGAAGCCGGGCTGCAAGAGCGTCTTCGAAAAGACGGTTAAACTCGGAGACAGGGTCGTAGTAAAAGTGGACCAAAGTCATTTGCTGAGTTAATTCGATATTTGGAACAGGGACGGTTTGACCGCTGATACTTATGAAGGGAAGATATGATGATCAACATTGATCGTGATAGCTGACTTTTTATAATGCTTGAGCTGGTCGTCTGTAACGTTCCAGATTAGACAGGACCATTGTGTTCAGTGTTCAGTAGACTAATCCAACAATTTCCAGTGTGTGTTGACGTGTTCTGCAAAGTTCGAGGTCATTCGAATATGGGTGGCAGTGGTGACTCCCAAATTTGGAAGACTAGGTTTTGTTTACTTCTATTTGGCAAGTGACAGGATTGGGTTGACCAATGCCTTCGTGCGCTCTACCTCGACTGAGTATAACCTCCGTCCCTCGGCTGAATTTGCCAGGTGAGATAATAACCAATATCATATCTGCCTTTCTGCCAATAATTATTACATTGCCTTCTGTGATACGTCACTCTCAAACTTGGTTACTAAACGTCCATTCTAGTGGTCCAATTTCCAGAAGACCGTAAATTTAATGATTTTGGTCGAGGCCAGTGTTCATGTGGTTGCGGCCTGCTGAGAGATGACCCGGCTCCGAGCCATCATCCCAAGGCCACCTATTGCTCCCAGTTAGGAAGCCTTACGATACTCGACGCACTTACGCGTCGTCAAGTATAATTAGGCTCAAATTGATCTTTTCCCAACACCAGCAATAAATAACGCCCTAAATACCTGATTCCCCCTTAGAAAAAAGTGAGGCAGGAGAAGACATAGCATCTCGGCACGATCCGGCGGGGATTGCCGTCCCGCCTGCCGAGCGACGCGAGCTTATGTTACACCGCGCCTACCCAGTTGCTTCCCACGCCCTCTGCCTCTCGTCCTCATCGCCGCCGACGTCGCCGACGTCGCCCACGCCGTCTATCCCGCCCGGCCCATTGCCCTGCCGCTGTCAACGCCCAACGACGCCCTCACGTGCTGCCTCAAGTGGCTATTGCCTCGTCACTTCCTACGCCTTTCT
>JBBPUM010000349.1:0-18757 GCA_038094695.1 Chiua aff. virens | reverse complement strand
TCCCCCAGACTCCCAGACCTCCCAGACTGTCCCAGACTGTCCTAGTCTACTCCAGCTGGGGGTCATTGTCCAAGACTGTCTAGGTCTGACCAGTTAGGTACCTTACTGGGGGAGCTGGAGAGTCTGTCAAGCTGGTCAGACCTGGACCAATATCTGGCGTTGTACCAGTAACAAGTTTTCCAATCCCTACCAAACTGTGAATCCGTCAAGGTCGAGTTTTCTCTTTCGGAACCAGCGTGATACTATGCCCGACCCCACACTGGCATTCAGTCAGACATGTGTCTGCAGTCGTACGTTCACTGACCTTGGAGGCTTTACCAGACACGAAAAAGGTTGTCGCAAGGGCAAGAAAAGATTGTCTAATGCTCTTAGCAAGGCGAAGGAGGTGCTTCAAGCCAAGAAAGTTAGACTGTCCTTGTCGACTTATCCAACCATCGATCCAGGGGCGACGAGTAGCAGCGGCAAGGACAAGTTGAGGCATGGCCAGGACGATGATGAGCAGACCACACAGGCATGATACCGGCAGATGCTTCCACTGATTTTCCTAACACTATCCTGTTCAGGATGTCTCAAGTCTGAATCAGGATGAAACATCGCACACCGGTGGCAAAGAACACGCTGGTGCTTCAGCTTGCCCAGGCGTGGAAGTATGTATTTTCCTCATATGAAAAACAACCTTAGCAACTTTGATACCCTAGGATGATATACCACTCGCACAACGTCGCCCACGCAGGGCACGTCGACTGCCACTACGTTTTCGGGACATGTTACCCGAACCACCACCACCCCTTCCCCCACCAGAACTGGTCAATCTACCATCACCAGAACGTCATAACTCGGGCCCTCAAAGTCACCTAGGAACAACGATGTCATCTAGTCCATCTACTTCACTACAGTCCATATCTCGGCCTCTAGTTAAAGCGTATAGAACGCTCACGAACAAATTCGGCCTGCTTCGGGCCTACTCTACGCAGAATTTTCCGTCGCACGATCCAGACGACCCGTATTCAATCGAGCACGCACCGCAACCAACTAATCGAGGCACCGAAAGTCTTGAAAGTGTCAATCCGTTCCACCCATATCCCAATGAAAACGCGTTGCGCTTGGGTAACTGGTATTGGAATCAAGGGGTGCAGAAATCTAGAGAGAATTTTAAACAGCTTCTCAGCATTGTTGGGAACCCTGCATTTAGTCCAACCGACGTATCTGGAGTTCCGTGGGATTCCATTAATAGGAGGCTTGGTGATCAGGATCCTGATGGAAGCTCGGATATTCCTGAGTGGATGAGCAGTGACCAGGGGTGGAAGTCCTCTCCAGTGACTATCTCGGTCCCATTCCACAGCCGCTCTGCCAACCCTGGGCCCAAGTCATACACCGTACCAGAATTTCACCATCGCCCTCTGATTTCCATCTTGGAAGAGAAACTCAAGGATCCTACCCAGGCTGCCCATTTCCATTACGAACTGTATGAACTCCTCTGGCATCCACCTCACCGGAACCGGGATGTCAAGGTGCACGGTGAATTGTTCACTTCTAGCGCGTTCCTTGATGCCCACAGAGAGCTACAAGAATCACCTGGAGAATGTGGTTGCGAATTACCTCGCGTCGTTGCCGCTTTCATGTTCTGGTCGGATGCGACCCAACTCTCTACGTTTGGCAATCAGAAACTTTGGCCACTTTATGTGTATTTCGGAAATGAATCAAAATACCATCGATGTCAACCATCGAACAACTCGTGTTCTCACGCTGCCTATTTTCAGACTGTGAGTAATAATATTAAGCTACCTCTCACTCTCACTCTCTCACTGTGCACCATTGCAGCTCCCTGATGAATTCAAAGATTTTGTATTGACTAATTCTGGAGGTAAAACATTAAGTGGTGTTATCATGACCCACTGCCATCGAGAATTCTTCCATGAGCAATGGCGGATTCTTCTAGACGAGGATTTTATCGATGCATATAAGCATGGCATTGTGATCACTTGTTGTGACGGTGTAAAACGTCGTTTCTATCCTCGAATATTCACTTATTCTGCTGACTACCCAGAAAAGTTTGTCTTCAGAGCAGATAGCTCAAGTCTGGGCCCGCTAACTTACATTTATTGACAGAATTCTAATAGCATGCCTACGCAACCTTGGTGCCTGCCCTTGCCCTCGCTGCAAAATTGGGTTGGGTGAGGTTCAGGACCT
Source organism: Chiua aff. virens (assembly GCA_038094695.1). NCBI lineage: Eukaryota > Fungi > Basidiomycota > Agaricomycetes > Boletales > Boletaceae > Chiua > Chiua aff. virens. Next base: position 16,567 of record JBBPUM010000349.1, on the reverse strand, counting down.
TGGTAGTGCAAAAGACTTGCACAATCGACAGCTTCTCTGCCGATTCGATAATGATGATCATGTTGAGAAAGTATGTGCTGCTCGAAACCTTATCTATAGGGGCAACTATGCGATCTCAACCCCTCAAGTTGAGGCCCTCCTCAAACCGGAATCTCTTGTTCCAACATTGGTGAGTGGTTGCCTTAATGAATGGTTGGTTTTATTGTGAATCTTGTCGCACAGAATGCATTTTCCGACAAACTCTGTTTTTTCGGTTTCAGTCTATTCACTATGCTAGTGGTAGACCTTCTCCATGAGTTTGAGTTGGGGGTTTGGAAAGCAGTCTTTATGCAGCTTCTTCGCATGTTAGAGTGCTTAGAGGAGAGCAAGGTGCACGAACTTGATCGGAGGTGAGTCTTATGTCTGTATCTGACTCACCCATTTCACTCTGCTTGCAGATATCGCCAGATCCCAACATATGGGCGGGATACCATTCGCCGCTTTTCTCGGAATGCATCGGAGATGAAGCGTGCCACGGCCCGTGACTTCGAGGATCTCTTACAGGTTGGTCATTCGAGTTATTACATTAGAGTGATTTCTAAATCAATTAGTGTGCCCTTCCTGCGTTCGAAGGACTTTTTCCGGAGCCGCATGGCTCATCAATATCCGAATTACTCTCTATCCTTTGTCGTTGGCACGGATTTGTGAAGCTTCGGATGCACACGGACGAGACGCTCCAGATCATGGAGGACATCACGGTTTCCCTTGGCAGAGAACTTCGCGCATTTAGTGTCGATACCTGCCCTGCTTTCCCAACCCATGAACTTCAGCGTGAAGCTGAGTGCCGACAGTGCCGACAGCAGCGATCCACGACGGCCTCCAAAGTAGCGGCATCACGTCAACCAAAAACATTCAACCTCCAAATGTACAAGCTGCACGCCCTAGGAGATTACGTATCCTCGATTAAGAGATTTGGGACTACCGACTCCTACTCAACACAACCTGTGCGAAACTTTATATTGGTTGGACCAAATTCTTACCATTTGCTTACAGGGAGAACGAGAGCACCGCGTTGGGAAAGGGAGGTTTCTTCGAACTAGTCGCAAGGATTTCCTTCACCAGCTTACTCGAATCGAAAGGCGGCAGTCACGCATACGCCGTATCTGCGAGAGGGTGGATGTGTCGTATCAAACTTTGTCGGAACCAGTTCCCAGTGATCCAAGAGAGCGCTATCAGATCGGAAGATCACAAAATCTGCCTATCAATATCCCCCTTTTCTTGCGAGAGAACTTCGACGACCCAATGGTCAAGGTGAGTTGAAGTTTGTTCATCGGTTGAACATGTCTTAAAGTAGACATAGGACTTTGTACTGAAGCTCAAGCGCCACCTGTTACCTCGCATTAAGGCGCTCCACTCCTTGGATTTCGGACCAGACAATACAAACCCATCGCAGACCCCAGGGCTAATCGATGGTTTTGGTACACCGGACAGTCAGCCAGATCAGGTAATATTAAAGAGCGATCGCATCTACCAGCATCACATCCTTCGAATCAACTACACAACTTACGATGTACGCCGCGCCGATGACATCCTCAATCCAAATACCGATCACTGTAGCATCATGATGCTGCACTCGCCAGAGGACGCCAGCGACCATCAGCGGTTTTGTTATGCCAGAATCAGTGGAATTTATCATGCTAACGTACAATACGTTGGGCCCGGGATGAAGGACTATGTGCCACGACGGATAGACTTCCTGCATGTGCATTGGTTTGAAAGAGTCCCAGAACGAGACCTACACGGTCTCGAAGCACTCAGATTTGTCTGCGTAGATGATCCTGCAGCAGTTGATTTCATAGACCCGGCAGATATATTGAGAAGTTGTCATCTCATACCGGCATTTGAATTCGGAAGACATCCAGATCAAATTGCGACGTCACTCGTTACACGAAATTCTAAAGACTGGAAGTTCTATTACATCAACAAGTATGACAGATTTTTTGCTCCTACTCTTCTACTTACTTATAACATGCGTTACAGATTTGTGGATCGCGATATGTTGCTCAGGTACTACTGGGGCCTCGGTGTCGGGCATACCTACTCGCATGTCCCCGACGTCCAGAACCAGAACCAGTCATCCACGAGAGAGAATCCGACACTCGCACGGTCTTCTTCTTCTACGATCTCCATCCCATCCCGGTCCCAGAATCACACAGGAAATAATGACACCGCTACGAGCGAGAATCCTGGTGACCCTGCCAGTGATACTCCGATTTTACTTCGTCGGTGGGATGACTTAGACTCCGCAATGGAGAGGGAGGCTCAGGAGGTCGACTCTGCGATGGAGGATTTTGAGTCCGAGCTCGAGGATGAGGACGATTCAGAGGACGCTCAAGCAATGTATGCAGTGTACGATGATGGTGTCGACTTGGACTCAGACTGGTGACTCATACTAGTCAATAAATTCGTTACCACTTGCGAGTACTAGTCTTGCTCTACAAAAATCGAAACCCTGTCAACCATTGTCGAACATGGCATGGTTCGCAAGACAGACACTTCAGCAGGCTTGAAGCTATTGTTAACGACCCAATACTACGTCATGGTGGTCGCCCAGGTCGTTTTATGGTGCCTTTTCTCCAACAGTCACGATCAGGCAAGTTTTCGCTCTCGCTTTCGACAAATTTATCCTAGTTCCTGTAGTGCAACTCAGCCAACGTTGGCTCCGGAATTCGGTAATGTGCATGCTATGTTTCCAAAGGTTGTGCGTGGCACAGACTTGAACGTGAACACCGGACACAACCGGATGTCCAAGGAAATTTGATTCACGACCGACCTCTAGCGCCCAGCTTGACGACTTGGATGACTTTGCTTCACGTGCATTCGCTGAGGCGATCAAAGCAACGATCCCAAGCTAATGTAACACACACTTGCATTGAAGCTAGTAGGACGACACGAAACACCACCAATGGTGACAACAATAAATTCGGACGGTGAAAATGGTATGCACGTCGTGTTTTATGGTCGTTTGGTGTGCTGTATGTGTTCCAGCCTGTATTTGCTACTGTCCGGATGCGTTCCATCAGTCATATTTTCTCCAGTTGGTAGTGTCGGCATTGCGTATTGCCAGTGAATCTTGAGAGACTTGCATGTCACACGTCACGCGTCACGTTTTAGCCACCACGATTCCGAGTTGGCAATCAATTGAACTACATAATCATCCTTCAGCGACACCACCAAAGATCGCGACAACGTGCGACGCCATGGGGCTGCAACCCACGATGGACCATCTGCTCGAGGGCGAGCCCGTCCCTGCAGGTGGGGCAACTGAGACTGGGCAGACACGGGTGGATCAACGCGGACGAAGACGAGGATGAGGCGACGGTAGTGTTGGGCGCCGCGGGCGATCTGGAAGCCAAGGTGCGTCTGAGTTGTCGTGCCACATTGTCGTGCCATCCCACACGGACGCCAGCGGGTAGAGCATTAAATGTACAATATGTAATAAGACGTTCCAGAACACTGCCCCTCACCAACTATCGCGCCGAGAAATCTGGGCATGATCAATTCGAGGAGAGTACTGAAGAGGTGTGTCCGCGTCCTCATTGAATCAGTCTCACTTATAATCCTCCTCTTCCCTTCTCCCCCAGAATCTTCCTTCTCCACGCTCCAATCAGATCGACGCTTCGTCACCGGTAGACCTTCCTCCGTCGCATCTGTGCCTTCCACCCACATCAAAACCTCATCTGCGCGTCCCCTCAGTCGCCAATCCAATGTCTTCTCTTGCAGCATTAGTCGTTCTGGCCACCCTTTCGAAGTCGGTGACAACGTCAGGATCGAATCCATTGGTTATGAAAGTACTGAGATATGTTGGCGAGATCGACGGCAAGCTCGGTCTCTGGGCTGGTGTGGAGCTCAGTGGAGGATTCGTTGGAAAGGGCAAGAACGATGGCCCCGTCAACGGGTAAGTTCGCGTCTTCGATCTCAGAAAGGAACTTATGTTCCTGATCCATGTCAAAATTCCCTTACCAACACCGTTGTAGGAAACGATATTTCACGTACCCTTCAAACTACGGCGTGTTTGTGGCTACCACGAACCTTCTCCCCCCACTGTTGGCTTAAATGTTCATTGGTTTCGTCTCGGGGTGGTCCTACGATGTCCTCCTTTTCTGGACGTGTAACCCTTCAGCCCCATACTCCATCAGCGCAGGACGCACTATTCCTACCTCATTCAGACGAGTCACACCATACGACAGTAAGACAAATCCACTGGGGATGTCTCGCCGTGCCACATTAGGTACGACACCAGCTACACGCAAGTCCAAGCCTATTACCGGCCTTGGAAAGTCTCCAGTCCATCCCCTGCCTTGGAGGCTCATATTACTTCTTCTCTCGGGCTTCTAAGCATATCGGGCTGATTGCCAAGCAATTGAGTTCGTGTACTAGCCCCCGCCATCCCGAACGTCTCCTCAGAGCCCCGACTTCCCTAATTCCTTTAATTTCAACATTGATATGCAACCATTTGACTCCCCTTTTTCCACTCCAAAGCCGCTTCATTGAAAGCTCTGGATTCCCTGAATGGATCACTTTACCTGGTGCCAAGTCCAGAACATCCCTCAGTACCCCTTGGTTAAGGGTGCCCAATGCTGTCGTCATACCGCCTCCCGCATCTCCAATACGATCCACATCCTTTGGTTCCACTTACTCTCTCGACGATGTTCCTCACAATCTTACCACGTCCAGGAAGACCGCCCCCCCTCTTCATTAGATTTTACTGCGTTCGATCTGGCCCTCCAAGATAATATATGTCGGCTGTTAGGCAACTCGACGTCAGTTTCCGACTCATGTGATACTCGCCCTGTCTCTCCTCCTTCCCAGACTCGATCCTCTACAGACGCTGCCACGATCGGTGCTTCCGAATTTATGATATCCACGCTCAATACACAGATAGAAATGCTCTGGCGAGAAAGAACGTCTCTACCCGAAACGATTTCAGGTCTTTGTTCGGATCTTGAACAACGTCAAGCTTCGGAGAAGGATCGCGACTCTGCCCTTGCTACCGTCACAGAAATAGAAAAAGAGTTTGCAGCGGAGCGGAAGATGAGCGAGTCCAAGGTTGAATCACCGGAACGCTCGCATCCGCAGCCCACTGCAAAGCTAGAGCAGGTCAAAACTGTAGCTCGCGCTGGTCAGAAGCCTGAAAGAGGCTATTGAAGCCCGAGAGGGAACAGAGCACAAAAGAAACGCCCTTTTAAAGGCAAACCACACGGAAATCGGCACGACTTGAAAAAGTTTCGCCGAACTTGATCAGAACGAAAAGTGTTGGGACTACAAATTAATGAACTTCGCCAGGCAGGACGGTGAGGACTTGGGGGTTTATTTTATCGCTTCTAACCTGTCTTAGGAAATAATTGCAATTTATGAGGAGCGGCTAGGCGCGACTGATTCAAGCCGTGTCATATGAAATGGAGGACAAGGTTATTGAACTCGAAGAATAGTTGAGAAAAGGAGTAACTCCACCTTCGCCCGAGCTTGCGACACATACCATGTCTGCCCTCGAAATCGATAATGAAACTCCTCAAGAGCAAGTGCAACATCTTCAGAGGGAGCTTTCTATGATGGAAGATACTCTCGGGGATGTAAGCAGCAGCAGAGGGGGAAGAGGTTACTATGAGGGAGAGGTTCGAGTGCTTGAAGAAAAAAGAAGCTGTGCGAAATGAATTGAATGAGGGTCAGAAGGCCGCAAAACAAGTTGCAAAGGGGGAAGCACTGACTGAGAGCCCTCGTGCTGGAGAATGTAAGGGCTGAAATCGAGGCATTGCGGACGGCTGCCATTGTGGGTCAGACTCGGAGTCCTTATTCACACTCAATCGCTGACTTCTCTCAAAGACAGCTGAAATTGGTGCCAACGACGCATCCTTGAAAGTTAGTGATGCAGCTCTGCAAGTCATCGTGGAGCGAACCTGGTTAATGGATGAGATTCGAGATCTGAAGGACGAACTTGAATGCTCATGGTCAATCTCGCAACCTGACACAAAAGCGAGTGGTACAGATGTCAGTGGCACCTTGAACCCAGCCTGATTTCGACTTATTTCTCTTTGCGAGATACACACTGGCGTTGTGTGCTCAAACAAGAATAAGCAGGGGCTCGGTCATTGCGCATCGCTCCGGACGAGCGACCTGCAGAAGTGGATAGCCTCTACAGAAAACTGAGCCGAGAGTTGCCAGTGAACAGTCTATCTGACCATATTGAATCGCCATCCAAATACGGGTCCAAAGAGAACATGGGCCTCAAGTGTGTTATCTCGACTCAGATTTTTCATACATACTAATACTCAGAATTCCACAGGCACATTGTTCAGGAACTAAAGAAGGAGACGCTAACTCTCAGCGGAACAAGCTGTTGGAGGCCGAGAACACACTTCTTGAAACCAACTAGCTGCGATGGCATGTTCCTTCTTGACTTATGTTCTTCCTGGAAAACCTGGAGAACCCAAACCTGCACAGTAGCCTCATCACTATACGCGTTGCTGTCTTGAATTTGGGAGTCTCTCCATGTCAGTCAAGGTGACAGCCTACCTGCGATGGGGACGTTGACTCCACGTTTTTCATTGATTGTAGTGCAGGGTGCCCCTTGTCGAAGCTCCCTCGAGCTGTATATCTGAATTGCTGCAACCTGGCCACTCTGTTTTCACTTACCCAAATCGGAATACCTTTCCTAGGCGAAGCGACGACCTGACGGTGAGATCAAATCTCGAGATCCACAGAGATCCGATTGATCCGATCTCGCCTGAAGTTTCCATTACAGTACACTTTTGTTGACACCCACAAACAGTCAAGGTATATTAAGGTGACTGGTTTCTCCAGTCGTCCTCAACCCTTCATTGATTACTTCTCTGCTATCACTATCCTACAGCTCTTACAACCATGTCCTGAAATGACGGTCGGCGTGAGGCCGGACGTGACTCCACTGTTCCAGACGATGAGAGTGCGAGTAGCGGACAGAAGCGTTCGCTGACGAATGCCCTCGAGTTAGGACCGAGGAAACGCCCGTACGTCTCGCGCTGCATGTTATTGTCTTTTTTGACCATCACATCAGGACTGCGCAGGACCCTCTGGTTCATCACGGACGGCACTTCGGTCGGGCAGTTCACATGTTTTGCAACGTGCAAGCCTTGCTGACCAACGGTATCATACTCATGAGTGAAATTGAGGAAAACAGCCGCAATTCACTCACGACCGAGTAAGTGGCTTTCAGAACACTTTATCTCTCGGTCGTCAACTGATTTGTCCGTATTCTTGGAAGGCAGGATCAAGAGTATTCTGTATTTCGTGAGCTCTTAAGGATGGTGCCAGGGCTAGAAGCACGACTCATGGGCTCCTCGGAGGATGACATGATTTTTGCAGCCGAACTGGTGAGATCCTCGAGAACTGCTGCGTTACTTCAATGACGATAGTATATAGGTCCAGAAAGGTGCTAACGGTGCTCGCACTGATGATACGAAAGGGATGAAGGGCGCCATCATTGACTGGATTACACCCAAAGGTCAGACTCTTACTCCACATATCCCTCGTAACGTGAAATCTGGTCGCGGATTCCATCATGAACGCACCGGAGCGCTCCTCTGCCCTGCTGGCCTTGAGTGGCAAAATTCTGAGTATGTATCCGGTACCACTTCGAATGATGTTCTGACATAGTATCTGCACAGGATCAAGGACAAGTTGCGTAACAGACAAATCCAGGTTGCGGGAGACCAGTGGCCAATATTCGTCTACGCTAACTACATGTATGACCCTGAAGACCCCTGGAATGGGCTCCTTCGTAGCGGGCTTTTAGTTTGTGTTCATTATCCCATACTTACTTCATTGGATGCTAATTTTTTTTAGGCCTACAAACATGTGTTCACTTCCCCCAGCTCGGTAGACCAGGAACCGAAAGCCACTCGCTCCGGTAACACTCGCATCCACGGCATGCGCAGTGTAATGAAAGCTTCAATTGCTTATGTTGCAACTCAGGTGGGAGGTGCCGCACTCATTTCAGGTGTGATATTGAGTTCATATAGGCTCGATTTGCCCTGTCATCGGCTCAAGTATTCTCTCGCACGGATCTTGTGACTGACTCGGAACGATTCTATAATAGTATTCTGGAATTGCTGAGTGATCCGGAGGAGAAGGAAGAAGTCGAACAGTTGCTCCTATGGTGGAACCGACAGATATTCCCTCTCTATACAGAGAGTGAGCGCCTCCCTTCCAAGAATAGTGCACTTGCGAGGATCCGTGCAAAGCGTGCAGAGCGCCGGGAGTTGGCAATTGCCGTAGCTGAGTAGATGTAATTGTCACAGATCCTGTCTAGTGTCCACAAATATTATATGGTTGGTATATTATTCTCTATCATACTAGAACTTAAATGGGTGATAAATGAGGTGGTTATTGTGTAGTTATGAATGAATTGGAAGATCCACTAAATTTATTGATATTGTGGTTGGACTAAGTATGGGTCATGTGTGCAAGTAAGATCATCAACATCATGATCATTCAGAGCCTGCTAGTGAGGTTCATGTATGTCATAGCACTGCAGGTGACAAGTACACTCTCTGCATGACATAGATGGACATCACACTCAGCATGGGAGGTTTTGGCAATCTGCATCATGGGTTTGTAATATGGCAACATCCCTCTACATGGCAAGATGATAACATAACTCCCAATATATATTGTATGTCAATCTTCAAGCATCACAATTTTGCAAATAATAACCAATCTCTATGTGGCACCAACTGTCTTTTACCTCCTGATCTGAGTATGCTTATCACTTACAAAACCATGGCATATATTGGCATGACACTCAGATTGGGGGGGTGATGGTAATCAGGGTCATGACTTTCTATGTGATAACTACTCACATTGTGACACTGCCAGTGATCACTATATCTGTCAATTTGAATGTGATGCTAATCAATGTCATGGCTTTGTATATGGTAGCCACTCTCTTTATGAAATTGATTACCATATGTACAGTGCTAGCACTTCAAGTTAACAAATGATAAATGTTCCCAGGCTGAGAGGTTATGACAATCAATTTCATACAGAGAGTGGCTTGTAGAATGTACAAAGTATGGAATTGATTACCACAAGCTCATAACTCAGTGAACATTGTGTGAATGTATGTCATGGCTCTATAAATGGTAGTAAGGGCACTTTAGATTGAGAGGTATCATGATAGCAGTTAAAGTCACAGAGAGAGCACTTACCACCTAGAAAGCTATGTCATTGTTTGTCATACCTCTCAATCTGAGTGTGATTATGCTCCTGAGAATCACTTGAAAAATGATAGTTTGAATCCTTTGTATAATGGTGTTAGATATTTGTAATTTTTGTCAACCCACTCAAAGAATGTAATGGTTGAGCTAGTGTGTTATCATATTGATTTAATGGAAAATGAAAGCTATATTTGACAAGATATTATATGACTATGTCTATTTGTCACAGTTCCCCTGATGTGGGTGAGTCTTCATCAACTATTCTGTCATGCTGGCCATTTTCGTTGTCAGTCGGTGTCGGTCCGAGTCGATCGTGCATACTTGCACGCGTCTTCTCCCCCTCAATTGGCGCTCAGGCTGCTCATGGTGTTATGACCCTCTCCACCTCATTTCCAGTATCGGGGGGGTGCCCTTCTGTTTTGTCACTGTGTATGGGCAATCCGTGTCATGCGCTCGTGTTGTCTGGCGGTATACTAATCAGGAAACCCTGTTTTCATGCAGTAGCAGGCGACTTACGTGAGTAGTGGTGGTAGCTTACACGGTGCTACCTGGTAAGCATACTTACCCCCGCGCCGATATGCCCGTACTTGGATCTGACCCCCGAGTAGTACAAATGTCACATGTTATCGCATCGTTCGCATCGCGTCGATCTCAACCACCTTCATCCCACCGTGGGCCCTGGTCGTACCATACTGTATCGGGATTGTCTGTATCGGTGGGGCCTGTCCCAGGCTTCTCGCTGTTGAGACGAACGCAACATGCAGGCAATGCGACACGTTGTCGCATCGCCAGTGTGTCGTGTTAACGTGTCAGAGGGGGGAAATGCAGGAGGGAGAGACGAGACGAGGGGGAGACGAGAGGAGATGATGTGGCAACGGTGTTGTTGTCATTGTCGTGGCGCTCTTGTCGCGTTCAGGTGGCACGAAGGGGAGAGGGAGCGGAGGGCAAAGTGCGGAAGTGGAAGGGGAGAAGATGAACGCAATACGTGGACGATTTGTCGTCGGTTGTGTCGTCTCCCTCGCTCTTGTCTATACGTGCTATTGGGTGGGTGGGACGAGAGGGGAGGGCGAGGCAGAGCGAGGTGTAGGAGGCAGGGTGGACCTATCGCTGCCGCCGCCGTCATCACCTCCACGAAAGGAGAGGGAGGACCGTAACCTAAGGAAAGGATGGGGCAATGTAGGGTGTAGGAGGTAGGGTTCCTCAGAAGAAGATGGAGACGGTGGAGACGGTGAGAGCAGTAGACGCACTGTTGTCGTCATAGTTGCGTGGGGCTGGTTGCCATCTGTGGTGGCAGAGGGTGAGTGTGAAAAAGGCCTAGGGAGAGCAGAGGAAAGGGACGCAGCGACACACCACAATGTCAACCCATCGTAGCGAACCGGCGGTGGGTTAGGTGACACAACATGCCAACTGGTTGTGACAAACATGCGTGGGGCAGCATAAGCTGGGTCATGAGGTGTAGGGTACTGTACGCCGTTATTAGCTAAGGAGTGTATGGTTCTGTAAATTTGGACCAGGATCATGCATAGAAATCAATGTATTTCATCAGGTATGACTCCTTTAGTGAACAAATGGGGGGTAGCGAGGACCGTCATCTGGGGCTACAACTTAGTGGTAAATTTATAGTTCAAAACACTAATTTTGTTGTATTTACTGGGTACTACTAGTTATCACAACGCTGGCTGGGCTGCGGGGACACAAAAATTCAGTCAATCTTTCTTTCCACACCGTTTGCTCTTCCATGGGGATGCCAGTCATCTCCGAGGTCATTACCTGACAAAAGAAATCTTGGCAGTGCTTGATCGTGGCTTTAATGCATTTGCAGTTGGCGCCGGTGCACCATACTCCAACAAGGTTGGAGTTATCACGGTGATTGCGGCAATCCACAATAGCAGCAATGAGCTGCCAATGGTACCACATAGCCGGAAAATGAGCACAAGTGTCGGCTGGCCACAAAAGAAACTCACCCAGCCACACACCGCAGCTCCTGTGAGAAGGTCGACCCGAGTCATTGGGAGTGGATCTCCCCGCTTATTTACTGGCCGAGGACCAAAATAACCATGGTCATTAATCTCAAACATTGCTCGGTGATAGATCTGCTGGAAGAGTGAATGTCCAAATGGCACCTATGAACCATCAATGCGAGACAGGGAAAAAAAAACAAAAAACAAGTATTTACCACAACATAAGACCCAACTGCAGGGTCAAAAACCCTCCGGTGGAATACACCATAACCGTACTGATCAGAGGATTCAAGCCACCAATCAAAAGTGTCTAGGAGTTCTTGAGGGTAGGGCCATGGAAGCAGGCTGGGCAGCTGATCAGAGAGTGGGTTCCTAACCAAGTACAAAGCGAGGGGCCAGATATGCTCGACAAATCGATGAGACAGCTCCCGGAGTTCCTTGATAACGTATGACTTGAAAACGGAGTTGGCGAAGTTAGTAGTCACTTCTCTTCCATTGGGAAGAGTTATTCGTACTGCAAGGAAATACTCATTGCCAGCGACCGTTGATCACACGAACAGTTGGACCTACCGATCTCCAATCCGCTCCCATCGCCTCCAGTGGATGATCTCAAGAGCAAGTCAAGTCTCTGCTGAAAGATAACGTCTGCCAGTATTTCCTCCACAAGGCATTTGCGAAAACAAAGGGTCCGACTATCAATAAGACTGCTACAAAGTAGATCAGAGGCCTTTTTGATGACGGCGACCCATTCCGTTGCGTTAGCATCATATAGCCGCAACATGAACATACCTAGTACAAAAGAGGAATTAGTTTATAGATAGTAGATCTTGCATAAAGTCTCACTGACGAGAGACGCAGAAATGATGTTCAGAGTGAAGGTGATTCAAAGTGGCCACTGGCTGGGACTCGGACACGATCGGCATCGGCAAGATCGGGCTCCGAGTGGTCGCCGCAACAGCTCGAGTCTCACTGCTGGTAGCAACAGCCTGCCCACCTCCAGTCATGCTGCCAGTGATTGGTGACCAATTTCGATTGAATGTGGCCAAGGGGTCCTGGATCACTGTGGTGGACTGGGGTTGCCAGTGACCCATCGAAGAAGTAGCCTGCCCCGGGCTGGACTGGGCCACTGCGGTACTGCCAGTCATGCCAGCGTGGCCAGTGACTGCCAGTGGTGACCAGTTCCAGTCAAACGTGGCCGGGGAGCCCTGGACTCCTGCGGTGGGCTGGGTTCCGACTCGGCTGACTCAGCCCATTGCGATACTGCCAGTGTACGATCGATTCCAGTGGGAGGTATGTAGGAGGCCATTTGTGTCAGCATTGAAGATGTCGACTAGATGATCTGAGTACGTGTAGTCATCTTCTTCGAATCTGCGCAAGCTAACCGTAAACAAACCACTCAAGTTCAAAGTATTAGAAGGCTCATACTCCAAATACCAGGAGTCGATGGGGGCTGGTCCAGGCTCGGTCATTGGACAGGAGTGTACCTTGCACTCTTAGGCTGCAGTAGTAGTACTAGTATCGTGGTCTTAGAACTTATTCTCAGGCAATGAATGAAATTGTTACGGGACTAGTATGAAAAGCGGCTTCCGGATGTTCGCGCCACAAGTTGACGAATTACAAATTACGAAATCTGACTTGAGGTTTGCATACTTCGGTCAATACCGTGACGGGACCCCGTCGGGGACAGGTGATCCTGCATGCCACTTACTCAGTCACCTCGTGTGCCTTTAAAGTTTAAATTGTCCATCGCCTTCAATGCAGACAAGGTCACCCTAGACCTCAAGCTCACACAAACCTCACTGAGGCTTCGACTCGGACGCTGATTCGCGGAGCTCGATAACTGACAGTAAATTCTTGAACGTGGATTCATCAAAATGATCCGAGTTACCGTGCTCATGTCGCACCGTCTCGAAACTCTCCTTGGCATAATCGACACTCGCCAAGCCATCGCCCAGGACAAGAAAGGCGATATCTTTTATCGATGTCTCTACAATCTATTTCAAAACATCCCCCGTTGATTTCGCCACTGATAATCGCCCTCACTGGAATTGGAAAGCTTGTTGCTGAACACACCCGCCGTCGATAGCAAGTACTTGACACCATCGGTGAGGATCGATTGAATTAGTGGTATTGTACAAACAGTCTTTATCGCGTGTAATGTGCCGACTCTTTCCGCAACACTGCTTTCTGATACGACTCCAATTAGTATTGGCATGATGGTCAATGTCATTGGTCATGTATTCTATTCGTCAACCCATCGCGGCCAACAGTGTCGGGTCCCTCGTTCGGGTTATTGACGAAAGGTCTTAAATTGCCATGTTTCAAATCAGAGTGTCTCGAGCGGTTACAGGACTCGTCGATCGACATTGTGATACATTAGACAGTGAAGGCGCGTCCTTTGCGTTGTGTAAAATAGCACACCTCGATCAACAGCAGGAAGAGAGTGACGCTCGAGCATGACTCGACAACCCTCGTTATATTTCTTCCGTTACCTCTACTGATACTATGTCCCATGTATGCAATAGTCCATAGCAACCCCAAATCACTTTGAGCTTCACCATGACCGGCCAATCACCAGTCCAGGGACAAAGTTCTTGAACTTGAAGGTAGGGTTTTGATGTTGCAATTCTAGGCTTATTCTTGGACCGTCCAAGCCGGGGTGACGTCGGACTTTAGAGATCAGTGCCCAAGTGCATTAAAGAACTTGAAGTGAGAACCTGATGCGGCTTGGCTGTGATTTCCTTCGTCGCTCGTTGTCTATGCTTGCGAACCGTATGTGTTCCATTCTCGTGTCGCTTCTTTCTTCGTTCTCGTTCATGTTAATTCTTTGATAAGCGTCAAACATGAACGTGTGGTGATCAACAATAGTTCTGCTCTTCAGTCCGATGTAGGTGCATCTGCTATAACATATTTGGAGTCTGTGTTACGCTGCCTTTCAAGGGTCACGAACAGTGGTATCCTCAAGGGGTTAACCTTTCAATTCAATTACATGATATAACCGAGTTCGTGATTCGCAGACTTTTTGTTTCATTCCTCTTAGCTTGCGATCTTCGGATGTTCAAGTTGTGCCATACTACAACTTGAAGTTGATTGTTGAGAGGGGTTTAGCCGCTGTAGGTGTTCCCCCGGCCCAGACTCAGGCACATGACCAGTCTGAGTAGCCACTCCGACACCTTGGAGTGCTACACTCGTCGTCATCCCACACTTTTGCAGACTGTTCTTTGCTGCGGACGGTCTGTTCACAACCCTCCGTTTGTTGACTAACCACTCGGGTCCGTATTTCTTTTCCCCTCTTTCCTTCCCCTCCCCTTATAGTGCTTCTAATGGGCTCCACAGCTGCCTTGTATTCTTCTGAGACGCACTGTATTCTAACAGGTTCTCCATGGTGTGACCTGTTTCCCGCTGGCTTTATGACGTGGCGTGTCCTCCTTCACTAAAGGCTGATTAATTTATTTGCACAAGGCTAATCAGTACATCCCACCCTCCGATCTTTTTCTTTCTCCGCTGGGGGAGACTACAGGGGTACGGGTCAGTCACTCCCTTATATATTATCCTTCTCATCGCCCTGCTAGATTTTTGTTTTTGTTTCTCTCTTCCTTTTCAATATCTCCTCACCTCGTCAGCGTACTACCTTCAGTTGGTAGTTCCCGATTGCTAATCTCCCCGAAAAAGAACACTATCAATTCATCCCCGACTCCCACGGTAGTGGGGAGGGTTTTGTCGCGTCAATTTGTCAGCAAACGAACCCGCGGGAAATGTTTACTGAATTTGTGTTTTGGGTCACGAGGACTTTTCAGAGCATGTCTCACTATTGTTTACCTTCAGCCTTCAAATAAATTGTGTTTTTTTCTTCTTCTCATCTTTGTCCAACCTTAGTAGGAGTGGACTGCCAGACGGTGGTGCGTATAGAGTACTATCAATTCATGTAATAATATGTCAGATTGGCAACGATGACTGGGCAGCCACCATGGTTGATTGGACTAAGTTCGGCCCGATATCCACTACTTACAAATACGAACCCACGGGCCACGATGTCCGGGTCTTCCTTATTAGCCGGCATATCGACAATCACATCACCAGTCGCAATGAGTAGCAGAGAATTCGCGCGACCTCCTCTCAAATATTCCATGGCCTTAGATATGCCACTCAAAGTAGAAGTGCCTTGCGACAAACCTGAACCTCTCCATCAATCGTCCCTCCCTGCATCTCCTTTTTCATCAGCGCCAACATCGCCCGACTCTTTCGAATCTGTTGAAGTGCATCACTCGGGTCAGACACCCACTGCTCCGAATGGGACCTCCATGGGGGGGATCAATATAGTTACGGTAACCTTTGAAGCTTATGTATGACCATTGATTCATGTCTGAACTTTGATTAGAAAAAGGAGCCATGCAAGTTGCTCCCTACTAGTGTTAGACAAGCTGACGAGAAGGCTCACAACTGGTCTGCTGCGTTGATGAACAAGAAAGTTGCTATGGAGAATATGCTGAAGGCGCAGAAATGGCTGGAAGACGCTGAGCTGTCAGTCACACAGCACCTTTCCCTGGAGACCATCAAACATGCTCGTTCGCAATTTTTGTCTACACTAGATCCTTCTGATCCGGAATGTTCATATCTTTTGACAATTGGACGTGCGGCTGTTACTTCCTTCCCCTCCCTTATGAACGCTGGCACCTTTATTATTCGTACTGGTGGGAATTCTTCTCAGGTGCAGGCTAGAGGGCGAGTTGGCACTCGTATCACGACTACACAAGGATGAATGGATGGTCTTTATTATAGCATACATGCTGACATTGCTCGTCTGTCAAGGTTGTCTGGATAGTAGGCTTTCGAGATGTGATAGTAGTGTACTTGTGTACTTTGCAATTATTCATCCAAAGTCCGAGTGGCAACGCTACCACAGCAGCTGAGACCCTTCTGGTATCGGTATCACTGAAGCTAGGCAATTCAAAAATCATCGCCCTTGTGCTGCAATCGCTGGGGACTACTTCAACACTGGCATATTCTACAACAACCGTGGGTTGAATTGTCACGTCCACCAAACAAGCTTTGCTCTGCTGGCATGTCGGCCAATAGTAACCATCCAAGTTGGGAATCCATCGCTTGAAGTTCTCGAATGAGAGGCGACAGTACTTCATGAAGGGAGTTTGAGTTATATTCGGCACGAGAAAGGTTTCGAGGAAGTCGCTGCATAGCCTCTGAGGCTGACATTAATCAGGTATGTCCCGTAGTAAAAGGAAGGCCGGCATCAGCAAACCACCAAAACTTGAGCCAGCAGTACCCAGCATATCACAGATCAATACAGACTCACAGCCTATTACACAGTGTTCTACAGCTGTCCAGGACAACCCAGTTAATCCAGAGCCCCAGAAA
>JBBPUM010000348.1:0-18776 GCA_038094695.1 Chiua aff. virens | reverse complement strand
GTGTTGCGGAAATGAACCAACGTGAATGTACCTGCTAAGCCTAACAACCTGGATTACTTTTTCTTCATGACCGAACGCTGTCGTGATGTACCACATGTACACCGGTCTCACCTCGGAATCCAACTGCATCACAGCTCGTTGGTGATTGTATCATCACGACGCCGATATCTGCGACTTTTCCCGCTCTTCCTCCCGCTTCACCGCACGCTCCTTGGCCTGCTCTTGTCGTATCGCCGCCTTCACCTTTCTCTGCCGCTTCCGCCGGCCGTTCCCGCGCTTGGGCCCATCGATAACGACAGGTTCTGCCATCCGTTGTTTTCGTTTCGCTAATTGCTCCGCTCGCTGTTTCTCGCGCTTTTTGTCTCGCTTTCGGAGTGTCGTAAAGGATGCTTTCAAAAGACTGCCATAGGCAGCGTGGAATTTTGCAAGATCGGAGGGGATGACCTGGAGATGGAGTCGTGTGAGCACGCACGATCCGGATGGCGCCGCATAGGATCAACGTGAGGAGATGTGAAAGGAAATCGATGGTCGTGGGGATCAGGAGACACTGGGGTGCGATGCGAAGAAGGGACTTACGTGTGTTGAAAAGTGGGCGTTCTTGCCGTCTGTGACTCGAATCAGACATGGGTATTCCTTGTCGCTGTCAGGGTCTGCATCGCCCATCGTGGTGTCCTCGCCATCATGAGTTACTACACACGACACGATCAGTCTTTGGGAAGCACAGAACGAACAAGGACGGACATCGCTTGTGTGTCAGCCATATCGTCCCCTTGTCTTTTGTTGACTCAAACAACGCAGTCAGCTGTTTGAGAAACTATAAAAAATGGCGTGTAAGCATAGGATCTGGGAGACATAATTGATCGCTCACCGTAGCGTTGTCGACGAGCTGCATGGACCCGGTGCAGCTCCAAGCCAAGTGTTGATGCGCATCTCAAACAAGGTTTTCTAGCTGACATAATCACCCACTTGCTCATGATCACGCCGTCATTGTCAAGCGCACCGGGCTCCGTAGATTCCATGAAACCATGATTTTTCTCATTCACTGACAACCACCATGGATCCATTTCCGCCACCCACAGGTGGGGCATCTCTCCTGCTCTCGTTCAGAATGCACACCAGGACCGTTCTCATCGTCGGAGGGGACGCGCTCGCAGCGAGCAGAGCCTATGCCTCCCTTGAAGCAGATGCCGTTGTTAAAGTCATAGTCAGCGGTGGACTGGACGCCGTCTGCGATGAACTCCGATGGCGCGCTGAGCACAACCAGCTCGACGTGCTCGACTGGGACTGTCTTCCCATGCCGAGTTCTCAGGCGGCCGATACCTCCGACATACACCGGGATGTCGTTGCTTTGGATCACTATCTCGCTGATACGCTCGTTTCCTTGGTATGTGTTACCGACACCATATCCACCTCGCCTGGGGCGTCTACCGCACGCCTCCGAGCGACCCATCTCGCGAGGGTATGTCGCACCCATCGTATTCCCATCAATGTCGCGGATATGCCAGACCTCTGCGACTTTTCCTTTGCAGCAACCCATCGTTTCGTTGACCCCAGTTCGTCCTCCAAGAGTCCCTTGCAGATCGGGGTGACCACGAATGGGGAGGGATGCCGGCTCGCGGGGCGGATACGGAGGGACATTATCGTTGCATTGCCCAAGGAGGTCGGGGCAGCCGTGACAAATGTCGGACAACTGAGACGGATGGCGAAGAAAATTACCAAGGAGACGGAAGTCCCCAGCGAAGAAGGTGAAGATAGTGTCGCGACGACGCCAAACCGTCCGGTGTCTATCGGGATCACTTCGGAGGAGAGCGCCGCCGAGGCAGCAAAAAGACAGATGAGATGGGTCGTGCAGGTTAGCGAGTATTGGCCCATCTCGCGCCTCGCGACGATGACAGAACGTGAGATGAGGGAGGTCCTGCAGGGCCAGGTCACACACGACGGAATGATCCCCGCTCTCTCGACGATCGAGAAAAAATCACAGCACGGACTCGATCTTACCCGTCCTCTCAGTAAAGGCCGTATCATCCTTGCTGGGTCTGGACCAGGCCATCCATCACTTCTCACACTGGCGACGCACAAGGCGTTGACAAAACACGCCGACATCGTTCTGTCCGACAAACTCGTTCCAGCACCTGTCCTCGAACTCATCCCACCGCACGTCGAAGTGCGTATCGCGCGCAAATTTCCCGGAAACGCAGACGGTGCCCAAATAGAGATGATGGAAGCCGCCGTCGAAGCCGCCAACCGTGGATTAACCGTCGTCAGGGTACGTCCTTCCATGCCTCGCCGTCTCCCGTACCTCACATCCGCTCGCAGCTGAAACAAGGCGACCCGATCGTATACGCCCGCGTCGGCGAAGAACTCGCCTATTTCCGTGCCCACGGCTTCGCCCCGCTCGTCCTCCCCGGTCTCTCCTCCGCCCTCGCTGCCCCCGCCTGTGCCGGTATCCCTGTCACCCACCGTGGCGTCGCCGAGTCCTTTATCGTCTGTACCGGTGTCGGGCGGCAGGGCAAATCCGTTGCGCTCCCGGGGTACGACCGGGCACGCACCGTGCTCGTGCTCATGGGCGTTGCCCGGCTCGGTGAGGTCGTGCGTGCGCTCGTGGCGGACCCGCGCACTGGGGACGGGGACGGGGCGGGACGACGGGACGGTGCCGCATACCCGGTGTACCTCCCGATCGCGATCGTAGAACGGGGGTCGATGCCCGATCAGAGGGTGCTCGTGTCAACGCTCGAGGATGTGGAGGACGCGTTGGCGGGTGTTGGGGAACAGCGGCCGCCGGGGATGATCGTGATTGGGTGGGCGGTGTTGGCGTTTGGGAGGAGGGATGGGCAGGGTGGAGATGCGGGGGAGGGGGTACTTGATGATAATGTGGAGGGGAATGCGGGAGAGCTGGAACGGTGTGATCGAGGACGCGTCGCGAAGTGGCTTGGGGGTCGGAAATGGGACGTTTGGGAAGGGTTAGGTGCCGGATGGGAGGATCTTTGATAGAAGTGAGTCACCGTCTGCCTGTGAAGGTAAAGACCCCTGTTACTGCGTTGGTGTCTCTCAGGTGACTTCCTGTACTCAGATTGGGCAGCTCAAAGAAGCTACTCCAGAGGAAATCATGCATTTCCAATCTGGAATGGGATTAAATCCAGGAAGAAGATAGTTGTTAACATATGCATCAATCTTGTGTGTGCATAGTGGATATACACCATAGGCATTCTAATTGATCTAGTCTGTCTGAGGTTCACAAGTTGCCATTAGGCATTGCTAGTGTGGAATATATTACAAATTGTAGTGAAATTCAGAAATTCAAGGCACATCATGGTTTGGAAGTATTTTCCAACAGGTAACCCATGATTCCCCAACCATGGAACTATCAACACTGAGCTGATCAACTCTGTCAGAAGAAATAATCAAGGAATGGAGAGGAAGGTAAAGAATACAAGAGGGATTAATCCAGCCAAAACAAGCACCATTAGAAGACTTGATCCAACAATTGTCCATATATAGATCATTAGCAATAGAGAAGAGATCTTGGGTCTCCCAGATTTTAATGGAATTGTCAGAGGATCCAGAGACAATATACCTCCCATCTAAAGAATATGCCACAGACAAGACTTCATCTGTGTGTCCCTGGAAGGGACCTGCCATAGTTTTACCAGTGGTTACATTCCATACCCTAATGGTATTGTCTCCTGAACCAGATACAATATACTTGCCATCTGGAGAATATGCAACAGACCAAACTTCCTGTGTGTCCATACAATGGGCCTATTGTGGTCTCACCAGTGACTGCATCCCACACCCTAATGGTTGTGTCCTAAGAGCTCAGGTCATAGTGGCTCAAAGAGGTTATCCTAGAGGATTGCTGGAAGAGAATAATACAATGACATACTGGGCATTCACTATGCCTGTCATGAACTTCCAGTGCCCTTGGACAAGACACATTGTTTTTGGTAATCAAACACTGAGTCCAAGTCTGTCTGCAGTGAGGTACATAAGCCACCCTCAGGCTTGTGATGTAGCCACTACTGTCAATCATTGAATGAGCTCACTTAGCAACTCTATTTCTCTCATTATGTTCAGTCCTCTAGAGTATTTATTTCAGAGACAGGCTTACACAACAGCCATGTCATTACAAGAAAGGTTGAAAAATGGAACAAAAGTACATAGTAGTGAATAGGACAACTAGTATTGTGATGGTTTCCAACAAGTAATCCATGATTCTCCAAACAAGGAGCTATTGATGCCAAGTGGATGAACTCTGTCAGAGGATATAACTGAAGGGTGTAGAGGAAGGTAAGGGGCATAATAAGGACTAATCCAGCCAAAGCAAGCACCATTAGAGGACTTGATCCAATTTCCCTCTATATATAAATCAGGAAAGGTGAAAAGCTCTTCAGTCTTCCAAATTTTAACAAAGTTGTCAGAAGATACAGAGACAATATACCTGTCATCTAGTGAATATGCCACAGAAAAGACTGGACCAGTGTGTTGAAATGGGCCTGCCATAGTTCTGCCAGTGGTTGTATTCCATACCCTGATGGTCTTGTCTCCTGAG
Organism: Chiua aff. virens; assembly: GCA_038094695.1. Lineage (NCBI taxonomy): Eukaryota > Fungi > Basidiomycota > Agaricomycetes > Boletales > Boletaceae > Chiua > Chiua aff. virens. The sequence continues at coordinate 14,227 of JBBPUM010000348.1, read as the reverse complement.
CCAGAGACAATATATGTTCCATCTGCAGAATAGGCAATGGAATATATTGCATCTGTGTGCCCTCTCAATGGACCTGTCATAGCTTCACCAGTAGTTGCATCCCATATCCTGACAGTTTTGTCCAAGGAACCAGAAGCAATTTTCCTACCATCTGGAGAATATATAACAGACCAGACTCCCTCTGTGTGTCCCTCAAATGGACCTATTGATAAAGTTTCTCCAGTGGTTGCATCCCATACTCTGATGGTGTTGTCTAGAGAGCCAGAGACAATATGCCTACCATCTGGAGAATAAGCCACAGACAGGACAAAATTGGTATGTCCCTGGAATGGAGTGGCTATAGCCTGAAATGTGATTATATCCCATACCCTAATGGTATTGTCCAGAGATCCTGAAACAATATGTCTGCCATTTGGAGAATAGGCAATAGATGAGACCATAGCTGTGTGTCCCTCAAATGGACCCACAGACTCATTGGTGGTTGTATTCTGCACCACAAATGTATTACCCACTGGGTGAGAGATGATATGTCTGCTATCTGAGAAATGAGTGAATCAAGATGGCCTTGAAATTGACTTATCAAGTACCAACCAGGAAGATCATTCCAAATTCTTGGTGTCCTATCATTTGAATCAGAGGCCATATAGATTGGATACTCTTTCAGGAGACCTAATTGAAGTTACATTATTGATATTCTTTGAAATCAAAATATCCAGCATGTATAAACTTACCTTTGACTGTAGTACAAACCTTTATTGAATTGTCCCAAGCACCAGATGCAATGTAAGCATGACCAAGAGGGCAGGAAATAGAGGTGATGGGAGATGAGTGCACCAAGAATGGGCCAGCTATGCATTTTCCAGTGATTGTACTCCAAATCCTAATAGTTTTGTCAAAAGACCCAGAAATAATCTGCCTCCCACAAGGCATATAGGTAATACAACTAATGGGGTCTGTGTGTCCTTGGAAAGGATTTGTGATAGACCTGCCAGTGCTCACATTCCAAACTCTAATGGACTTATCCCATGAACCAGAAGCAACATGCATGCCATCAGGTGAATATGCAACAGTTGTGATAGAATCCATATGACCCTTCAATGGACCTGTTACACAGATACCAGTGGTAGCATTCCAAATTCTGATAGTTCTGTCTTCTGATCCAGAGACTATTTGCATGCCATCAGCTGACAAGGCAATGCTAATGACCCAGCCTAGGTGTCCCACAAGTGGAAGAGAATGTCCAGTTTTTGTGTTCCAAACCCTGACTGTTTTATCCTGAGAGCCTGAGATGATATGTTTTCCATCAGGTGAGTAGACAATGGAGAGAATATGGCCTGTATGCCCTTTGAATGGACCATCAGTAGGTTCACCAGACATGAGATCCCAAATCCTAATGGTCCTGTCTGCAGAGGCAGAGGCAACATGGATACCATCAGGTGAACAAGTAACTGAGGTAACCAGATCTGTGTGCCCTTCAAAAGGACCTACAACAGTTAGACCAGTTATTGCATCCCAGACTCTAATGGTTTTGTCCTTTGAACCAGAAACAATGTGCCTGTGATCTTGAGAGTGGGTAACTGAGCAAACTGAATCTTTGTGTCCTTGAAATGGGCCTTTCACAGAATTCCCTAGGTTTCTGGTGGTTCCTTTCCATACTCTAATAGTCCTGTCCCTGGAACCAGATATAATATATCTCCCATCTGGCTGGTAGCCAACAGACCAGACTATATCTGTGTGCCCCACAAATAGACCTGCCACAACACCAGTGGTTGCATTCCAAACTCTAATGGTCTTATCCCATGACCCTGAGATAACACAGCTCCCATCTGGAGAGTAGGCAACAGATGTGATTGGTTCTGTGTGCCCAAGAAATGGACCTGCCACACCTCTACCAGTAGTTGCATCCCATATTCTAATAGTCTTGTCTAAGGAGCCAGAGGTAATGTGTTTGCCATCTGGGGAATAGGCAATACAACAAACTGAATTTGTGTGTCCCTCAAGTGGGCCTACCACAGTTTTGCCTGTGATTGCATCCCATACTCTGATAGTTTTGTCCTCTGAGCCAGAGACTATATACCTGCCATCTGAAGAATATGCAATAGACAAGACTGAGGCTTCATGCCCCTGAAGTGGGCCTACCACAGTCTCACCAGTGGTTGCATTCCACACTCTGATAGTTTTGTCCTCTGAGCCAGAGGCTATATATTTGCCATCTGGAGAATATTTAATGGACAAGACTGAATCTGTGTGCCCCTCAAGAGGATTTGCCAGAGTCTGACCAGTAGTTGCATTCCACAGCCTAATAGTTCTGTCTCCTGAGCCAGAGACAATATGTCTACCATCTGGAGAATAGGCAACAGACAAGACTGCATATGTGTGCCCCTCAAATGGACCCACTACAGTCTGACCAGTGACTGCATCCCACACCCTAATGGTATTGTCCAGGGATCCAGACATGATATGCTTGCCATCTGGGGAATAGACAACTGACTGAACTGCATCTTGATGTCCATATAGGATGCATGCTTCAGTTGGCCAGCTAAGTGGCTGTCCAGAGGTGGTGGAGGCATGCTTTGAGAGTTGGAGTTGCCAGAGTTCATACAGAAGAGATGTAGTGGGTGTTTGTGGCATGGCTGATAGGTATAGGTGAGGTGTAGATGCTAGTAGGATGGGAGTAAAAACTTGAATGAATCGACATGCATCTGATGCATAAGCAGCTATCTTTTGATTCTGACATCTTGTTCAGCACTGATCACCTTATTGTGGATCTATCTCACCTTAGCCCAGGCCATCAGGGTAGTGCATGTGTCTAAGGCAGCCATTATAGTGGATAGTGGTGAGGAAAAGGAAAAGGAAAGAAGACTGATGGCTTCAAGCCAGTAGGGGAGATAGGTCTTGAAGAAAATGGTAACTTCATCTAACAAGTCTGGGGCACAGTCCATTTGCACAAAATGTTCCATCCAATACTGGCATGCATATGAGAGGTGTGGGGGAATGGCTTCTATCACCCGACTTGACAAGTCAGGGACCACATTATTCAAGAGTTGAGAATCCTCAAGGTTACAGATGTTGAACTTGAGCATCTTGCACATGCAGGCAATTGATGCTTGACCAAGTGTGAGAGAATCCTGGGGTTGAATACCAATATGGAACACAGAGCTATGGCTCTCATCAAGGAGGAAGTCATAGAATGAGATATGGAGTGGTTGGATGGGCTTATCTTGATCAAGTACACCATCAAGTAGAAATCCCATGGGTTTTATAACATCTTGGATGTTCAAGAATTTGTCAGTGGAAAAGAGGGCAGACAGTGAGCTGAAGGGAAGGGGCTCCTTGAGGGAAAGCACGATGACCATCAACTCTCGAAAGGACCCTCGGGCATCATCAGTCAACAGAAGTTGGCCCAATATGCACCGGTACAGTTCATCGAGATGGTGGCTGGAAGTATGATCAACATTCTGGACAACCATCTCAAACCGCTTCAATGAGCTGAGTCCACCGATATTAATGTCCTGAATAAATTTGCAGGCAGTCACAGCCCACTGAAATAGATGTCGTGAATGTTGGACAAGCAGTCTGCGCCCCTCATGATCAGACCAAGTTGACGCAGGTTCTGGGCGGCGAATGGAATGGTAGATAAAAGTCTCGATGTCTTTGTCGACTGTGTCATCGGAGATGTCGCTCATGTGCTTATGAGCAATGTACGGACCCGGGGGAAATGCCGCGAGGATATCACTCTCGGGACGAGTCGTGATCAAGAAGCGAAGCCCAGTCAGAAGGTTACGTCCGCGGACCCATTTTGACAATATGGCCAGAAATTGCTGTCGGGTATCTCGGTTTCCGCTCTCATCGAGGGCGTCAACAATAATGACGACAGGCCCGATCGCATGAGTGTTTTCTCTTGATTCCGACGGGGTTGTCATTGCGAAAAGTAATGGATCTTCTCCTCGGATGCCCCAAAGTATAGAGTTGTAGTGAGGATCGCGGTCACAGAGATCATAAGTGATAGTGCTGAAGAAGTTTCGTGGATTCTGCCGCATGATATCCATCCTTGAGAAGCGGTACAATGAACCCAGCCTTTCTTGTCCATCATACAGCTGAGCAATCGAGTGAGCTACCGCAGACTTGCCTGATCCAGCAACGCCGGTAAGCAGACACACTCGCGGGGCATCCGGATTGGGGTTATTGAGAATATCACAGATTTCTCGGAGCAAGACCTCGCGTGTCCCAGGGTAGCATTGCTTCTCCTGCGCGTACTTGGAACCAATCGTACGTGGCGTGTTGCTCAGGTCGGTGGCTTCCACTGAGTCCTTCATTGATCAACAGCCCACCAAAACAATAAGTCAAGGACCTACGAATGGGCTTCCGAGCATTTATCATACGAACCACGGTCAAACCGCTCTGCAGAACCGCTCCTTCCAGAAAGGCAGTCTTGAGAATTTGCAACTTGAGCTCGTAGGCTTTAATCTTTTCGTCGGCGATCTCCCATTCCGTTCGAATCCCTAGGAATGAATATAAGTCATGAATATCACTGCACATCGCTCCCCATGACTAACAGAAGTTCTGTTCTTCGGTGACGAAGAACGCGCACTCCGTCACTTGCTGGACTAGAAGCAGCGTTGTGCTGATTTGCGATTCAATCTTCCTTAAGGGCTCAGTGTCATAAACAAATGAGAGGACGTCGCCCATCGTGCATAATAAGCGAATAGCTCGATCGTGGTGAATTGGGTGGTCGAAGAATACCTGTGTAAATCATTGCGGTGATAAGTGATAACAGCGCGGACATGATGAGTGTTGACAAACAGACCTTGTCTGCGGCGGACATAACCGACCACGCCAGGGACGTGAAAGGGTGGACCTGCGTTAAGATTAAAGGCAAAGCAGACGAAATGCTGAACGTTGAATACCTCTTCGATATTGACTACAATTTTGTCCAGTAACTTCACTCGCTCCAGTAAGACACCCCATATATCTTTGGACGTTCGTGCCTTTTCTGAGAAGCTTGTGCAATCGTAACTTAGAGGAGAGGAGGGAGGAGTAATACCAGTGACCAATTCGGTCGGCCGACTGAGATCATCGGCGCCTTGAAGGTGGCTTCCATCACGTCCCTCGGGTAGGAAGTGTGTAGTCAATGTAAACTTGATTGTAATATCGGATCCACTGGAGGAGGTATCCTTCTCAAGGGCTTGTTCGAACACTTTGATCAGAGACTGGGTGAGTGTCACGTGTGATAAGAACAACTTCATAGGTAAAAATGCGTACCTCCATTCCTCGAGCTCCCTAGAATCTCATTGATGGTGTTCCTACCAGGAATAGATCCGACCAATTTGTCCCTTCCGATACGGCGCCTCTGGAAAACCTTGACTTCGAGGACAGAACAATCGTCCCCATAGCTGATGCTATTCAACTCCCGGGAATATAGAAGAGTACCAGTACTCACAAACGTAGTATTTCGCCCCAGGAAACCCGGTTATTTCCCTCTTTTGCACTCCTCGTTGAGATTGAGGCACCGCCTACAGAAAACTGGGCGAAATATCCCACAGAAAGGAACTTGTCCTGTTGTAGAGTGCGCAGTTCGATATCTACGAAAAACGAGCTCGCACGCAACCCAAGGTGAATGTTGAACCATGAACGAACCTTTGATGATGATTGTGTATGCCCTAGGACAACGGTTTCAGCACATTCCGTAAATGATGGAGATGAATATCTGTACACAGCTGGACCCGGAAATTGTCCTGGATTATTTGCATTCATGACGTTATAGTTGAGGACAGATGAGTATGTGTTGAGCAAAAGCTGAAGGTGCAAGTCTTAACTGAAGAGACAGAAATAGTCGCTGGGGCGGTGACCGAACACGCGGTTGTAACGCGGCAACGAGTTGCTCACAGGAGGCAGTCCCCCGGTCCGAATAGAGCCGGGGCCTGGATATGTTCTCGTTCTCCGCCCAGCACCAGTGGTTGAAATCACCTGGACGCGACAGGTACAACTTGAAAAACTCCATGGCCGTTAAGGCCTAGGGAAGATCGAAATTGTTGAGACTCATTAGGTCGTCCACCCGGTAAAGTGGTGTTGCAGCAACGAGGAAAACGCCGTTAGGCAATTTGCGCGTTATATGGCTATTGGAAAATGTTGTACCACCTCTGGCTAAAGTAAAATCAAAAGCAAATTGCATTCAACTCGAAACACTTGTCGATACACAAAGATGCTAGCACAAGAGGCAACAGTCAAGTGTACGAAAAGGACCGATTTATCAATAAAAACCGAGGTCGATATTCAACTGTGTGGTGTCTTGAAAGCGTTAGTACCTCCTGTCGTCATAACGGCCACCGCGGTCGTAGTCGCGTCCGCCGTATCCTCCTCGGTCGTAATCGCGGTAACCACGATCATAGTCGCGCGGGCGGTCGTCGTAACGGCCTCCGCGCCCTCCTCGATAATCATGGTCGCGCGAGTAACGGCTGTCGTATGGCCTAGGATCATAGGGCCGCTCGTCTGGATTGAGAACTCAGTCCGAGATTTCGAGGCAACAAACGCAGAACATACAGTCGTGCCGTTTTGGAGGGCCATAGTAGCGTCCAGGAGTGGGAGTCCGTGCACGCCCACGTCGAGCCTGTAAAAAACGTTCCGAGAGTCAACATCGACAATGCAAGATGCATATTATCGCGTCACCTTTTCAACTGTGATGATTTTACCCGTAATCTCGGTCGCGTTGAGAGCGGTGATGGCGGCATCCGCTTCCTCGGCAGTCTCCATGGTGACGAAACCGAACCCACGAGACTCACGGGTATGTGGGTCGTACATGACGGACGCCTTCTTGACCTACAGCAAAACATTTCAGTAACCCCACCACCGTCAGAAATACGAAAGTAAAGGGGTTTGACAGACATACCCGACCAATCTTGGCGAATGTTTGCTCAAGGTCGCGGGTATCAACCCGGTGACTCAAACCTGAAACGTGAAGGTTATTTCCTGGGTTAAGACCTCCTCCATCTCGACCACTATATGAGGAGAGTTCAGGCGGGGGTTAGTGCAAAATATGCAGTGAGATAGGAAAGAGACACACCCTCGGTCGTCGCGCCCAGGACTCCTGCTTCGGCTAGAACGGCGGGGAGGCTCTCCACCGCGATCACGACCAGGTGACCGAACGCCGCCGTTCCAGCTGGGCTCGTCGCCGTGAGGCGGGCCACCATTCATATTTGTGTCCGTCGGGATGCTAATCCCAGAGGGCGCGATATCTTGAGAGTTCCAAGCTGGAGCGGAAAAAAAAGACAAAGAAGGGGACCAGAGCGAGTTTGCAAATAAAAGAGAAGATATATCAACGTTGATTCATCGGCAGGTGGTGAGAGGAGATGACAGGAGTAAAATCGGTGAGAATTGTGCTGAAGTGCCGAAAGAAGGTAGAAAAGGCGAGTGTTGTATGAATGTGTTAAAAAACGCCAGCCTTGAGCTGACCACCAGCTAAAGAAAAAGGCAAGGGAGTCACTAATCCTCAGTGTCGTTTCAAGCCCAAGTGCTGAAGCGGTGAGAGAGCCACCAGTACGTGTGCTGGTACTACTGAGGCGAAGTGTTGCCGCAGAAAATATCGAATGCAGAAATTGTCGTCGTCGTCGGGGCTGATGCTGAGGACGTACCGTCATCCATTGTTGAGGTATTCTTGCTGACGTCGTCGTCGTTGTGGTCGATGAGCGTGAGGAGAACGAACCTGAGTGGATCCCACACTTTTGGTGGCAAACAGTAACATACATTCACAAACCTCCGACTCTTGATCTCATCGTAACATTGACGCTACTAGCATTGCAGTAGACGAGTCCAGACAACGTGTGTCCAGGTACATCACATTGTTCTTATCCCACGTGTTCAATTACGATCGTGGCCTCGAGGATACAAGTTCAAGTTCAAGTTCAAATTGAGATTTCAGTACTTCAACCTGCACGTCCAGGGCCAACTTGAAGGTAAATTGGGGTTCGGACTGCTTACGAGTTAACATAATACGTGGATTCTTGTGATACATCTTCATCTCTCAGATTTGACCAGTCGGTGCTTGATTTATAGTGGCCAATTCGTTGGATGAACATATCCTAAAGGACATCGACCCCAATTCGATCATATTGTGTTGGTTCCTCCATACCCCGTCAGGTAAAAACTCCATTTAATCCGAAACAATTACATTTGTTTGATGTTTTGTGGCACAGTACGGCATGGGTCACAGTCTGGTTACTTACATTTATGACCCAAAGCTAGTTGCCAGTGGTTGACAGCCAGCGGGTGACAAAGAATGCCGCGTCTCATCGTTCACTTTCCTTTTCACTGAGACTATGCTGATGTGGCCCCTACTAAGGTGCGTTGAGTCAACCACTCTGAGTATGCATAAGCCCCGAGAACTGAGCTTACCCAAAACGGGTCCTCCAGATTTTGAATCGCTTCGGTAACTTATATAAATTGTTTTGGCCAAATGAGACGACTCTTGCCATTAGCGCAACCGATGCCTCCTCTGAGCTTACCTCTTGCATCCTCCCACTTCACTCTCGACCTCTCTGGAGTATCTTGTTTCTTCGGCGGCGATGAAGCTATCTCTGCCATGGCTACCGTTCATCTTTACGAAGGCAGGCGATGGCTTGGGTGGTACAACTGCCCGGGAACATTTGCGTTCGCTGCGCGTTTCTCACAGATGGCAAACACACGCGTCTGGGATGGGCTATTCCCACCAAAAAGCCCCCCACCCGTCTTACTGGGGTTGGGGCTCGACGGCAGAACAGGCCCCAATTACATCGCAGCCTTGTCGGGAACTATGATGCACACAGGCCATCTGGCACACCTTGCTGTGAAACGCAGTAAAGAGATGAAGGAAGTGTTGGTTCCGGGGAGATTGACAAATCCGATCAACGTCGCGTACCTTGACATGGGCCCCGTCGACTATCATGCCCCGCTTAAACGACTTCCCCTATACCGTACGCCAAGCGGATTCGTTCCAATGGTGATCAGTGCCGCGACTTGCGTCATGTGCGCACTAGTCTATGACTGGTTCAGCTTCTCCATGATCTTACTTGGGATGGCCGCGAGCGGCTTGGCCACCTTTGTCGTCGGCCAAGGAAGACTCAAAATCAAGGAACCCATCCGGAACTCAGCGGCGGATCCTCCACCTGGAGTATTACTCGGGGAGGACACTGTACTCGTGATCAAAGGTGATGAAGGGGGTGTAAACGCCATCACGAGAGGGCGGTTCGAACTGGACACCGACATGCAGACAAAAAACAAGTTTGATCGTGGCCTTCAGCAGAGCTACTCAGCGGTTGGGGCTCTGTGCCTTTTCCTATTCACCACGCAGCTCATCCTCCAACTTCTTCTCATCCCGCGGGGAACCCTATTTGGCCAGATCATGTTCATCATCTCCCTCTCCGCATCATGGATATACAACTACTACCTCTCCACATTCGACAGGGAGAAAATACAAGCCAAGCTTCTCTTTCAGACGCTCGGGAACCCGCAGATGCACCGATTTTGTGTCGGGACAAGGCCGATGATGGCGGTCCTGGTGTGTCTCTTGCTCTTCAACGATGTCGAGGATTCTTCTGTGCAGGAGGGACAAGATCGTCGCCTCGGAATCCTGAACGCATGTCTCCCATTTATTAATTCAACTCGTGGAGTGTGGAAGAGGTGGATGGACAAGGTGGTCGAGCAACTTATGAGCCCTGACGATGTGTTGTTGTCCCGGTTGACGATAGGCGAGGAGGGGGAGGATGGGTCACTCTCAGACACAGAAAGAGCATTGTTGCTCACACTCCTTGGTGACGCGCGAGCAGTATTCGAGTGGTATCTTGACAACTGGACGACATACTCTACAAGTAGTAGTACAAGCAGCGTAGCAACTAAGGGGTGATCCGGGTCCTAATGTCGTGTCAGGTCCGAGTCAGAGCCGTTTTATCCGTTTCGGTCTGATTGATGTTGGCTGCTCGTGTGCTGCGCCGGACTTGTTTTTATCGATCGCAATCCTTCATCCACCATCGCGCGCGTACCATGTCCACCGCTGAGACCATCGCCGCAGAGATCGCACAGCAGACCACGCTCGTCAACGAGCTCCGACTACAAAACACAGACCCAGCCGCACTGGACGCTGCCAAAAAGAAACTTGGCGAGCTTAAAAAGACGCTCGGCGCGATCGGCAAAGCTGACTCGGCTTCCGGGGGTGCTGGCCCAAGCGAGAGCAAAGATGGGAAGAAGAAGGACCGACTGCTGCTCAAAACCGCCAAGGTGCGTCCGCGCTGCACCCTGTTCACTTGGCTTGCCCTGTGATCGGGGGATATCAATCCCGAGGGGTGACTGAACTCGACGCCGTGTCTCTGCTAGGGCACCCGAGATTATGGACCAGCCGAGATGTTTTGTCGCGAACACATTGAACGGATCGTCAAGGACATGTTCACGTCGTACGGCGGGAGCTGTCTGGACACGCCCGTATTCGAGCGTAAAGACGTCTTGACGGACAAGTACGGAGAGGACTCGAAGCTCATTTTCGATCTGATGGATCAAGGCGGGGAACAGTTGGCTTTGCGGTATGATCACACTGTCCCGCTCGCAAGGTATATCGCCATGTCGGGCGCGACAGTACAAGGCAAGATTTGGCAGGTGGGGAAAGTGTACCGGAGAGATAACCCTGTCATGTCCAAGGGGCGGATGAGGGAGTTTATGCAGGCGGTATGTTCTCGTCTTGTTTGGTACCACGCGGAATTGGATCTGACCCGGTGTCATTAGGATTTGGATATCGTCGGTGCATGGGATTCGATGATTCCTGACGCAGAGATTGTGAGCTTGCTCTGCACGATATTGACGCGGTTGGACGTGGGTGAGTTTACGGTCAAGGTAAGATGTTGTAGTAACGATCTGGCGTCATATCGTGTTGAACATGTTGCGGGACAGATTAACAATCGTAAAATACTGGATGGGATCTTCGAGACATGTGGTGTGCCATCAGAGAAGATACGCATGATCTCGTCTGCCGTAGACAAGCTTGACAAGGTATGTACTCGAACGCTACTCCACAACCGCCCGCTTGACCTGTGCCTTTCTAGTTACCCTGGGTGGATGTCAAGAAAGAGATGACAGACGAGAAGGGGCTGAGTCCCGATGTTGCGGACAAGATTGGAGAGTACGTCAAACTCAAAGGTCGGATATTTTTCAACCATTCTGCGAGCGTCCTATGAATACTTATAAAGTGATACTGCCACGACCAAACAGGCGGACCATCCTTGCTAGACCAACTCAAAGCAGATGAAACACTAATGTCCAATCCCCGTGCAAAGGACGGTATCCTCGAAATGGAACTCCTGTTCACGTTCCTCGGAGCATACAACGTACTCGATAAAGTATGTCGAGATTAATAGGTATCGTTGCCCCTTTAACTTTTCATGCATCGACAGATTTCGTTCGACATGTCGTTGGCGCGCGGTCTCGATTACTATACTGGTATCATTTACGAAGCTACAGTAGCAGCCTCAGCACCTCCCGGCCTTTCCCCCGATGGCCCTCCCTCAGTGCCGTCCGAAGCCGTCCCACCCGCGCCGGCCCCAAAAAAGAAGCCCAAAAAAGCGAAAACAGAAGATGCGGAAGAGGAGGAGGAAGTGGACGAATCCCAAGTAGGCGTGGGTTCCATCGCCGCTGGTGGTCGGTACGACAACCTCGTTGGCGCCTTCACGTCTGCCGCTGCGGGAGAAGGAAAGAAGGGTGCCCCATGTCCATGCATCGGTGTCAGCATCGGGCTCGATCGCATATTCGCCCTTGTGTGGCCCAAGTGGTTTGAAAAGGGCATGCGGAGCAAGGAGACAATGGCGTACGTGATCGCCGTAGGCGATGGGCTGCTCGAGGAGCGGATCAGGCTGGTTCAAGAGCTGAGAGAGGCCGGAGTCAAGGCAAGGACTGTTCCGTGCTGCGTGTTTGGGTGACGTGTGATGACGAGTGGCATATTTTTCAGACGGATTTCCTTGCCAAGCGAAAACCCAAGCTACCGGCACAATTTGCAGCTGCGGAGAAGGACGAGGTGCCATTTGACATTTTGCTGGGCGGTGATGAACTGAAACAGGGGTTGGTCGTGGTCAAGGAGCAGAAGTGGGAATTCGTCGACGGTAAAAAGGTCAAGGTGCAGGCAACCGATCAGGGGGTTAAAGTCAAGCGAGAAGAACTCGTTGAGTGGATTAAACAGACGTCGACATACCTCAACTGGTCGAGCGGTAAGCTTATTTAAACGTCAGTTGATGCAGAGATTTAGATGTACTGTGTATATTTTCAAGTACTAGTTGCCAGATACCGTAGAACTTGCCCATTCTCCTTTGCTCCAAGAAGTGGGAAGACGAATGTGGTTTATTATCCCCGAGAGAATATCAACCGCCAGAACTTGGGTATTGTTATCACCCGCGCTGAGATCAATTTGCCGTTTTTCACAATACATACTTGGTCCTTGATCCGATGTGCCGTCCATCGCTCTAGTACACACAGGGTCTCCACTGTGCACACTTTGAAGCTTGAAGCACTTCCATCTTTCCACATCGGGTCGCATCGACGAGTACGTCATTTGTTGAGATGTTTCATATCAAACTTCACACTGTCTGAATTCTTGACATGTTCGCATACAAAGCTAAACGCCGGATGGAATGCTTCGAGGTACATTGAATGACGAATATTACAAAAGTATCACGTCGGTAACACAATATTATAGCCCCTTCCTACAGTCCTGGATGGCGCTATAATTCTGTAAGCCACTGTGACAAAGGATCTGGACATGTTATGGGGTGCCCTCGGAATGAATGGAAATAGATTGAAACGCGCTCTTTAATCCTTGTCCAACCGCTTCCTGAACATGACCTTCGCAAAGGGGTTGACTGAGATCAGAGTGCCAAAGTGCAGACTGCGCGGCAATGTCGCTTTGTCCTCCAGCTTAATGTCATATGTCATAACTGTGTGCGCCAACATGGTTTTTACCTCGATGGCGGCGAAGAAACGCCCTGGGCTAACACATAGTCAGGTTTCCCAGTGTAGGCCGTCAAACATAAACAGAAGCAGTCTCATACCATGCATGCCTACCGTGACCGAAGGGCAGGTACTCAAACCCAGTAGAGGCGTACCGGTACTTGGCACCTTTCTCACCCTCGTCCTGCATGTCAGCAAACCGAAAGGGTTTGAATTCTTTGGCATTGTCGTAAAACATGTCATCGTGTTGGAGGGGTAGAGCAGGGGCAGCAAGAAGCGTTCCCTTCGGTATGAAAGTCCCGTCAGCGAATGTGAAGTCCTTCAAGGCCTTCCTCGTAAGACCCACTGTCCAGATAAGCGATCAGGATGGACTAATCGACATGTGCAGATGAACTCACGAGGATTCACTCCCTCCAGACGAAGGGATTCCCTGAGGAAACTGTCAACTTTATGCATCTTTCCGAGGGCGGCCTTAGACCATCCGTCTCGCTGAACGATGATCTCAACTTCTTCGCGGAGAGGTTGCACATATTGAGGGTTCGCCGCGAGGTAAAAGAGTGCATACGTGAAGCTCTAATGCAGTACGAAATAATTGAGCCGAAACTTCCCATATCGATCTCAAATTGACATACATTAGAAGATGTCTAGTGCAAATTATCAGGCCAGATACGACCGGGCGTTGACTGACTCACATGAATAGCAGCAAAGTTGATGGCCAGCATGCGGATTGACAAGGATCTCGCGGTCAGTTGCGAACCGCTCGCTTCTTCCATTAACCATGACAGGAGATCGTTCTGGAGTAGAGGTAGTATTGAGCAACCTCACACTAAGCAAAAAAAAAAAAAAACAACGAACAGGCTTCTCAGCCCACTCTTTACCGTACTCGTTGAGGTATTTCAGTCTTTCTTCAATTATTGGACCGAGGTGTTTCAGTGCGCGTTTGGTCCCTCGAGCGCTGACCGTGGAGAACCAGGCAGCCAAACTGGGGGTGGTGAACGATACGTCAGCAAGTGAGGGGATCCTTACGGTCTCATAAATTTAGGCAAAAAGGAGATCGCAAGTCCCGTCGTGACGGCGTCTACGGTAAATTGAACGTTAAGATCAATCCAGTCTGGATCACGACCTGAAGTAATTCATCAGACATCAAAGAGGATGAGAATAGGAAAACATACACAACGGGAGACCGACAAATATTCTGTTGCTTGCTCTACAGACAATTTTTTGCATGGCACTTAATGCTGGTATCCTCTTCCAGTCTGGTCGTTATTGTGATCGA
>JBBPUM010000347.1:0-18845 GCA_038094695.1 Chiua aff. virens | reverse complement strand
AGTGTTCAATACACTAACTTCTCATCAACAGGTACATAGACTCGAACATTTACACTCGCGCGACTACATCCACTGTGACGTTAAACCGCAAAACGTCTTGACCAAAGATGATACATCGAATTACACCGTCTTTCTCATCGACTTCGGTATCGCGTTCCAATATCGCAACTCCGCCACTCGAGCACATGTTCCATATCGTCAGGGCTGCCGTTTTATCGGTACTCCCTCGTTCGCTTCGATTAACCATCACCTAGGAATTCAATCAAGCCGCCGTGACGACCTGGAATCGCTCGCATACACACTAATATATCTGCTACGAGGATCGCTCCCGTGGTTCAGCAGTATTCACCCCGCCCTCTCCAATGATGCGATTCTGAAGTTGAAACAGGACACCACAGTGGATGAACTGTGTAATGGCCTCCCTCACGAGTTCGCCGCATTCCTCCAGTATTCACGCTCTCTTATCTATACGGCAAAACCTGATTACGACTACCTTCGTTCACTACTTCACCCTACACTCCGCGCATCAGCCACGAGCTGCGACCGTGACGTGCCTGATTCCAGCGGAGTTGCTGAAGATAAGCTGCCACCCCCGCCGCCTCGCAATGGATGTAAGAATATCCATGACTCTACAGTATACCTGATGGCTGCACCGGTCTCAGTGGGACCAACTCGCCATCAAAAAACAGCCATTAACCGCGATGACGGCGGTGTCGAAGTGAAAAGGTAAGTAATATCATTGTTTTTATCAGGTTCTCTGACTGGTGCATGTGTGCTTAGGAGGAGAACGCGACAATCGGCCCGGCAGCAAGATCTTGTCACTCCTCGTCGCAGTAGCAGGCTGGCTCGTGCTCGTTGAATGATGTACATGCCATTGTTGTCTGAAATATGGTGTATGTAGGAAGTCTAGGACATTACAATCATGTAGTGTATTTTTTACTTATGGTACTTCTGATTTTGCCTCCATTTGATCCTAGCGTTCTTGGCTAGTCAGCTAATAGCCGTAGCCGGCGACTCGGTAAGCTATGGCCTGACTTTTATGGCCACGTGCTCGGCTATGACTAAGCGCCGGCTAAAAGCCGTAGTTGCAGCAACACTACATGTTCCTGCGCGACAGAGTAACCGCTCTTTCTGATGGTGAAACGGACGTGGCCAACAAGTTCACCCGCGGCCTGGAAATCGTCTTGAGCATTCTCAAGAGTCAGTCGATTAAGCTGTAACGCGATAGTATTTCGATGAACAATCTCATATGCGAGATCCTTTCGCATACGAGATATTACCCGATCACTCCGTGCAGCCTCCAAGAGGAGGTATGCTTCCATGCTGCTGCGCGGAGGAGGAACGACACAACCGAAGTGTGGATTCAGTGCAGACATATCCGCGCTGCGCGGCTAGAAAATGTGAGCATGGTTTTTGGACTGTCCGACGTAGCACTTACCATCTGTGCGGCGTCCGATGGTCCCTCATCGAAAGAAAATTCCCCACGATTATTCCTCTCATCAGCCTGAAGGTCGACAAACAACTCTGAAGGGAGACTGGGTTTGGTTGGAAGTTGCCAGCGATACATGGGGGAAATCATGTTTTGGTGCAGCCACGTGGATGGCCCGGGTGCGAAGTGGAATCTTTCATCCGATTCGAATAGATTATCTTGTGGGGGTGCTGCCATGAACGAAATAAACAGCGGGATAGTGGCTTGATACCGAGAAAGACGAACAGGGGAGCCACGATGGCAGTATGAGGCGAGTTATGGCGTCGTAGTATGTCTGATCTGAGATTTCAGTATTTGGGACTCCGACTCAAACGACCGAAAAATACTCAGGCTGAACAGCAGATCTATCGTCACATAATTCCAGCGCAGCAGATACGATCAGTCCGAGTCTGAATCCATGCAGTGAGGAGCAACAGCAACGACAAATTAAATGATAGCGCAATCGTTGTCACGGATTGCTAGTAAGCCATGCCAGTGGCTTGATTACCCGTGCAGAGTGCTGCACACCAGCTTCTCCACCTCCTTCTACGGATCAGATACCTGTCCTCGCCATCTCACACACTCAACAACGGCGTGTTCCATGGGATGATCTGTGAAACGTTCAACGGACGCGACAGGAACAAGGACATGACAAGCGACGGGCCCTGTTGCGCCAAGGGATATACTCCGCACACCGCAGCTGATGCGCGTTTGGAGTCGTTTAGATCTGATTTTCATTTCCTCTGACTCCTCGATCTAGAAATGCATCGCATAAGCGAGGGAGGATACGCATCACACGGTGACAATCAGACGCACGGCAATAGACACAATGAGTCTCCAGGTTTCATCGGGGAGCTTTGGGGCCGTATGCGCAACTCTGATCATCCTGATCCCTCGTCTTACGTGCCCGCCCTCTTCCAGAACATCCTCCTTTGGTTCTTAGGTGCGCGTGTTCAGCACCACAGGACACGGCTCAGAGAGAAGCCTTCTTCGATGTGCAACGAGAGATGTCGAGAAGAAATTTACATCATGCTCGACATTAGCGGTGGCGACGAACTTGATAAAGACATTTGACGTGCAACCATTTCTGCAGGAGCGAATACGGATCACGAGCACGGAGGCTACCGCGAACAATCCACACGAATGATGAAACGGGCCTTTCAATCATAAGGATAACTATGGCCAGCGGGTGGCCGCGTGCATACGCTTGACGAAGGTTGAATGGTGGTGGTTGTTAGAGGTGTCCTGCAGTTGTGCTGGAAAGTGTTGAGAGCCAGCGAGAGAAATATGGATACGGTTGTGAAATTAACTGTAAAGCATTACTCGGACACTTCGTGCATGATACCATCCCTCCTAGCCTCACACACTCACCCTTTCTCGGCTCTGCCAGTCATTCACGTTCCCTTTGCCTCTCTCCTCAACATCTTGCCCACACTCCTGTTCGCGTTCGTTCTTCCACTGGGCATCGATAAGGAGTTTCACCTGCGATGCATGGTGTCTGCGGGAACACCAACGTGGGATGCGCTGTTTCGGGTGACGTACTCTTGTTGTGCTTATGCATACGGCGTAGATTGAATCTACGTAGACATAGGGTGTATGGTGGGTACCATTCGGGTGGATGGATGCCCCGAGTGTAAAGGTTGTCCGCGTTGAGAAGCGTAAGACGGAGGACAGTCCGCCCGCGGCGGTTGAATATAAAATAACGGCTGTGTATACGACATTGTGGCCGCGGATGCATGCTACGGGGTGGGTGTTTGTTAACAAGCCAAGTAACTGCGACGATAACGCGTGAGCTGTGGAGTGATGATTGCAATGGATTGAGAAGGTACGACCACAGGATTGAGAAGGAATTGGGCCATAGCCACTCCTTGATTGGTGATTACTGACAGGATATGCAGGACACGGATTGCCGGCCCCAATACTATAGGATGATTATCGATGCAGAAAATTTTGTTGACCATGAGAGCAATGGCTTGACTAGACCATTTAGAAGAGATCTTCCCGGGCCTGAAACCATCCATCCACGACCTGAGTGTTCTCTGGGCTGAATCCCTGAAGGTCACTTGGTGGCGATCGAATTCACCGATATCTGGGGAGAGGGAAAATACACACCAAAAAACTGCATACTATAAGAGCTACATACTATGTTGGCCATGGCATTACAACGAGTACTTGCGTTCCTCATAGCAGCTTGGATCCACAGAATGTCGAGAAACTGGGTAAAGTACGTATTCAAGCAGTCGCCGAGGGTTAAGGTAAGCTTGGAAAGAGAATGAGATAGCTCCAAAGTCTTGCGGGCTGTAAAGAACTACACCTGAGGCGTCGCGTATGGTATAAATGAGGATGGGCGACGTACTACATGGTACTGGACTGAAGTATTTGGAGACCCCACTGGCAGGTATCAACCCAAACGAGCAGTGGAAGCGTGAGTGACACGAGGCCGGCACCGCCATTCAATGAAGACCGGGTCATGATTTCCCGCTACACACCAGAAATCGGTGAGAAAACCTTGGGATCAATGTCCTTCTCCGACAACGGAGGGGGCTAACACGAGACCAACATGGGAATGGGTGGCATGATATTGCTGCAACAAATTCTTATCACGCAGGCCAGGATTCTACAAGGTAGCACTCACTTGAGCCCAGAGCCCAGCTCATGGACGTGCTTTCGATCTCGGGGTCGAATGATGATGATCACAGCTCCACAATGAGCGATGTCGCGTCGAGGCAATTCTTTGTATCTGCATTCTGATGTGATCGTTAATCTTGGACTTGCGAGGACGGAACATGTATGATTCTCACTTATTCGCCTCAATCAGATCCGTTTTCTCCACTTCTTCCACTACTTTTGCGACGATGACCAGGAGGTCGAGTAAGATTTCACTAAGCGTTCCTCGACAGACTTGACAAACATTCCGTCGTCGACACAATCCCGTTTGGCTATTCCGAACGGTAATTCCGGGTAATTGACAGCGCCAACGACGTGACCCGAAAGTGGTCGTCAAATAAAATAGTCGTGTTACCGCAATGAATAACTTACAAAGGAAGATCTTGCTGTTTCCAAATATGCGATCGAATGGGTATGAGTTTGAGTGTCAAATCATGTAGGGTAGTCACGTTGTCAGGCGGAAAAGTATCCCTAGTGTGGGTAATGTCGACCAGCTCGATATGCATGCTCTAGAACGCACCGGTATCTGGCAATTTGACCTGGACGGCATGTGTACCAAAGAACTAAACAGTGACACGTCGTGGCTCGGGAATCCCTCGCAACAAGGTAAACAAGCTTTCATCACTTCTGTAGTCACTGGGCATTTAAAATCCCCTCAGTCACGGGCAAACACAAGGAGACAGACCTGGGCATGCGTGGGGTAAACTAGAACGTGTTACAGTCCTGGTCAGTCTCAGATTATGTAAATGGAGAGCTTCAACGAGGAACATACATAGATATTGATGTGCCGGGTTCATAGTGGTAAACCACTGGCAAACTTTAACTCTAAGGCGAACGCAGACTCGTATCGCGGCACACGTGACTTCATAGACAAAGCGATCATTACACAATATCATCCACCTTCCTCATCTCTTCCTCATTCTCCTCACGGGCTATAGTACAGTTATGAAAACCACATCATTCGGTGTGAGTAGGATGGAGTCGTCGATGCAATGTACGCAATGAGGACGAGAAGCCATGACAACATTTCGACGTCGACAACCACAACGTAGGTGTGTACTCAGTATACTGGGTTGCCACCTAGCGATCCGAACTCTCAGTTTTCCGCGTCCTCTACCCCTGCATCGTCGATAACACAACTTACACAACTAGATGCGACGAGGAAAATTTCGACGCAATGCACGCAATGGCGACGACGAGTCACGACAACCTTTCGACGGTGACAACGTATGTACTGGGTTACCATTCAATGGTCTCTCCTTATCCTTCACCCTTACCTTGCTGATAATACAGTTCGCACGACTCAAAGCGATAAGGATGTCATTGACGCAGTGTATGCAATGACGACGATGACGAGCCACAACGACAACAGCTCAACAGTGATGACGAGGTAGGTGTGCTTAGGCTGGGACTCTATTCGTATCATCTAATGACCTGAAGTATCAATCGCTGTCCCACTATTCAACACGACAAGGATGACACGACCCCTGCCACATTGTCATCGATTGTCCTGGCCTTTGGGTATGTCTCGCGCCCTTATGCCGCCTTGTCACACCTCGTCATTAATATTGTGCTACCTTACTCGTGGCAGCTATCACTGACAGATTCATTCATACTCTTCCGCGAATGATAGTGATCATTGTCAACCTTCTCTTTGGTGCAGATGCTTGGTTCAAGAGCCGTCGTGAGCCGAAATGTCAAGGCATGAAGAGGAGAAGGGGGTATAAACGAATGAGTATGGAAGGTTGCCGACTCAGGGGAATGGTCGGCAAAGATATTTTGGGACAGAGTTGATGGTATGTTCTACACCAACCGGCAGATATGAGCGACTCGGCATCATGCAATCTCATACTGTTACTGTCCGGCAAGGACTTATGCACGCGTTACAGCACACGACTAATACGTAACAAATTGAATCACGTGGGCGTCATTTTTCGAATACAAAGTTCTGTGTTGCTGCGCACACTGGCAGTAAGTAATGCCTCGCGCAAAAACTGTCCGCAGACGGCTCGTAGTAAAGACCATCAGTTGCCCTCATTGTGGTAAGAAATTTTCCACAGAGACGAATGTTCTTCAACATATGAATCAGCCCAACGGCGCATGCTATGGAAGCCAATCTCTGTTTGAAGATCCCGCCAACTTCCCCGTTCATACTCAGATAGACTCAGAGCCGGGCATGGTGGATGTCCGCTCGCCCACTCCCGAACACGTTCACACGGAAGAAATTGGACACTTTGGTATCCCCGAACCTTATGATGAGATCGAGATGAACGACATTGAAGAAGAAGATTCGCACCCTTCTGGTATCTCGTCCGACGTTGATCGTTCTTCTCCTCACGCTGGTCATCTCCGCCCTGGTCGATTCATAGAGACTTTCGCAGGTTGTGGTGAAACCTTTCCAGGTGGGAAGACGTTTCGAGACGACTTCTGGACAGATCGGTATGCAGAACAGAGGCAGGAGAATCTATACTATCCTTGGGCATCCAAAGAGGAATGGGCCTTTGCGTCTTGGCTGTTACGGTCCCGACTTAGCATGGCGGCTGTAGACGACCTTCTCTCACTTGATGTCGTGAGCAGCAAATTTCTGCTATAATTCATTTTCTGATCCGGGTCCCACAGATTAAGAAAGCCTCATTGTCATTTCGCTCCGCAAAAGAACTCAGAACCCGGGCAGAGATCCTTCCATCTGGCCCAAAGTGGGTATGTGAAACATTGCAACCGGAATGGCCCACCAAACAGCCGCTACGCCTTTTCTATCGCAACCCAATTGATTGTTTACAGGCTCTCCTCAGTCACCCGCTTCTTGAGTCTCATATTTCGTTTGTCCCGAGAAAGGTTTGGATGTGTGCTGCCAAGATTTGTCGCGTCTATGATGAATGGCTAAGTGGGGATCGAGCTTGGGACATCCAGGTAAGCCTACCGTTCCAAGTTGAGTTTTCTAGGAGTGACACACATTTCCAGGAGTCATTACCACCCGGTGCGAGTCTCCTTGGCGTCGTCCTATCATCCGATAAGACGAATATCTCGGTTATGAGTGGCAATCGTGTCGCCCATCCCGTTCTTATTAGTCTTGCGAACATTGACTCCAGTATCCGCAGCAAAACGTCCCTCCACACGTACCTTCTTCTCGCTTTGCTTCCTGTCGCCAAATTCACCCACAAGACCACTTGCGTGCGTAGCCTGTTACAAGATCGCCTCGTGCATCGAGCCCTCGACATTGTTCTCTCACCCCTGAAGGTTGCGGCGGCAGTGGGGATCATGATGAGTGACCCGGTTGGAAATTTGCGTTATTGTTTCACCCCACTAGCATCATGGATCGCTGACACACCCGAAGAAAGTCTATTGGCGGCCACAGGCCCAAAAGTCTCACCGGTCACCACCGCCAAGTCGGAGAGCTTTGGTGATCCATACCAACATCCATCCCGCACAGCAGAGAAGACCCTCACCATGATCCGTACCGCCTGTTCGAAACATTCGCCGAACGATTACAAAAGCTTTCTCAAAGTCGCGAAATCCTTAGGCCTGAACGGCGTCACCGAGCCCGTCTGGAGGGACTGGGCACTATCAAGTCCTTGCGACTTTATCACCATTGAATTGCTGCATCACTTTCATCGGTTCGCATGGGACCATGATACTCAGTGGTGCATCACTGTTCTCAGGGCCGAGGAATTAGACTTTCGCTTCTCCCTCATCCAGACCCCTGTTGGATACCGGGCGTTTGACGAGGGCCTGTCAAAGCTTAAGCAAGTCACTGGCAGGGATCACCGGGCAGTTCAGCGGTATATCGTAGCTGTTGTGGCTGGCGGTGTTCCTCGCGGGTTCTTGATTGCCCTCAGGGCCCTCATGGACTTTCGATACCTGGCGCAAGCGCCAGTATTCACCGGTCATTCCCTTGATCGCGTTGCTGAAGCACTCCAAGAATTCCATGACCACAAAGACTTTGTCATTCGTCACGGTGCGCGCAATAATTGGGAGCTACCTAAACTGGAACTTCTTCAGAGTGTAGTACCAGGTATCCGTCAATCTGGTGCGGCAATGCAATGGACTGCCGATGTTACGGAACACGCCCATGTCGAAGAGATCAAGGTGCCAGCCCGTGCTGGCAACAACCAGAACTATTATAATCAGATTGCCCGCCACTTGGATAGGTTGGATAGGTGCTTTCGTTTCGATCTTGCAACCTACATCGAGGAGAAATACAATGTAGAATCCACGGAACGCGAAGATTTCGAAGATCTTGACGACGATCACGAACCCGATCCTGAAAAGGTCTCGATTTCCGAATACTTGGCCCCAACACGCCCAATTCCAGATTACTTCTCCCTCGCCTCTGCTCTTCTCCAAGGATGTTCACCGTCTGCCCCCAAGCCTTTCCGAACGTTTTCGACACAGACTACCGCATTCCACCTTGCAACAAAACCCTCGTCGCGATTAACTGTTGCCGAGGCTGCCATTGAATACAATTTGCCTGATCTTGTTCCTGCTATGTCTGCATTCCTCTCCAGAGAACGTGGCGACTCCATTTCATCAGACAATGTCAAGCTTCAAATATGGCAGAATGTATGCACACAACAAAGATCGTACCATCAACAGGTCCTGGAACCACCCCAAACGCTCCGCGCTATTCCACCGTCGCCTGAAAATCCGTACGGGCTCTACGATTCAGTCATTGTCAACTCCCAGCCTGAGAGCGATTGGCCAAACCGTGGTCTGGTTGGTCATTGTGTCGTTCAGATCCGTCTCATATTCCGTCCCATCAGCAAACCAGCCCTCATCTGGCCAGCTTGACAGACTCCCCAGCTCCCCCAACAAGGTACCTAACTGGGGAGACCTAGACAGTCTGGGACAATGACCCCCAGCTGGAGTAGACTGGGACAGACTGGAATAGCCTGGGGGGTCTGGGAGTCTAGGGGATCTGGGGGAGCTGGGAGAGCCTGGGAGGAGCTGGGGGATTACATAATCATATTATATATATTATATTACAATTCACTCATAAAATATTAATAGAAATAATAGATTACTCATATTATATACACAATCAACACTATACATATCTATACTAGCACTTACAGATAGAATACTGTCTGGATTATAATGAAACATTAGCAAGAGAGCAATAATAAAGGTGCAGAGAACTTACAATAGAACATATAATATATATATATATGTCCTGCAGGTAGAGATAAGTTAGTGAAACACTTAGTAGAAGTAAGGTTGACTCACCATAATAAGTGTAGTGATGAAGTGTAGTGAAAAAGTGTAGAAGAGAGTGGAGATGATGACAATAGAGAAGAAACAGGCTGTGGGAATAAATCTGAGAGAGGCTGGGTTTAAATATGTTTACAACACTTTTGATACACTTTTACTACACTTTTTAGTACACTTTTACAACACTTTTGGTACACTTTTACTACACTTTTTGGTACACTTTTACAACACTTTTTGGTACACTTTTACAATACTTTTTGGTACACTTTTACAACACTTTTGGTACACTTTTTGTACACTTTTTGTACACTTTTACTACACTTTTTGGTACACTTTTACTACACTTTTTGGTACACTTTTGTTACACTTTTTGTACACTTTTTGTACACTTTTACTACACTTTTTGGTACACTTTTACAACACTTTTGGTACACTGTTTGTACACTTTTACTACACTTTTTGGTACACTTTTACAACACTTTTGATCCACTTTTACTATACTTTTTGGTACACTTTTACAACACTTTTGGGACACTTTTGGAACACTTTTGATACACTTTCACAACTGTACACTGTGTTAATTACTGAATGCAATAACACTAAACCTTACTTAACTTTTAGTACACTTTGAGTACACTTTGTTAATTACTAAACGCAATAACACTAAACCTTACCTAACCTTTAGTACACTTTGAGTACACTTTGTCAATCACTAAACATGATAACACTAAACCTTACCTAACTTTTAGTATACTTTGAGTACACTTTGTTACTTACTAAACACAATAACACTAAACCTTACCTAACTTTTAGTACACCCTGAGTACATATCAATTACTAAATGTAATAACACTAAACCTTACCTAACTTTTAGCATCCTTTGAGCACACTACACATTTTCTAAGTTATTAAATCCAATTACACTAAGCCTTATTCAACTTTGAAGTTACAAATACAATAATACTCAATCTCACCTTAACTTTTATATATTTTCAGTACACTTTGTGAATTACCAAACACAATCCTACTAAACCTTACCCAATTTTTAGTACACTTTGAGTACATTGTATAACTTGTAGAATACAATGGTACTAAATCTTATCTCACTTTATTACTTACAAAATTCAATAATACTACACCTTACCCAACTTTTAGTATTCTTTAATGAAAGTTAGGTAAGGTTTAGTGTCATTACTTTTAGTAATTGACAAAGTCTACTCAAAGAAAATTTAGGTAAGGTTGTGTTATTGTGTTTAGTAATTGATAAAGTGTACTCAAAGTATACTAAAAGTTAGGTATGGTGTTATCACATTCATGAGTAACAAAGTGTACTCAAAGTATACTAAAGGTTAGGTAAGATTTAGTGTTATCGCATTTAGTAAGTAACAAAGTGTACTCAAAGTGTACTAAAAGTTAGGTAAGGTTTAGTATTATTGCGTTTAGTAAGTAACAAAGTGTACTTAAAGTATACTAAAGGTTAGGTAAGGTTTAGTGTTATTGCATTTAGTAAGTAACAAAGTGTACTCAAAGTGTACTAAAAGTTAGGTAAGGTTTAGTGTTATTGCGTTTAGTAAGTAACAAAGTGTACTCAAAGTCTACTAAAGGTTAGGTAAGGTTTAGTGTTATTGCGTTTAGTAAGTAACAAAGTCTACTCAAAGTCTACTAAAGGTTAGGTAAGGTTTAGTATTATTGCGTTTAGTAAGTAACAAAGTGTACTCAAAGTATACTCAAGGTTAGGTAAGGTTTAGTGTTATTGCGTTTAGTAAGTAACAAAGTGAACTCAAAGTGTACTAAAAGTTAGGTAAGGTTTAGTATTATTGCGTTCAGTAAGTAACAAAGTGTACTCAAAGTATACTAAAGGTCAGGTAAGGTTTAGTGTTATTGCGTTTAGTAAGTAACAAAGTGTACTCAAAGTGTATCAAAATTTAGATGAGGTTTAGTGTTATTATGTTTTATAATTTATAAAGTATACTTCTTTATTCTTCCCTAGTATTCCCAGTCCTCCCTAGTACTCCCCAGCACTCCCCAGCACTCCCCCTATCTTCTCCCAGAACTTCCCAGACTCTCCAGTACTCTCCAGCCCTCTCCAGCACTCTCCAGTAACCCCTAGCACCCCCCAGCACCCTCCAGACTGGGACAGATTGGGGCCTCGGCTATAGGGGAGGGCTGGTTTGCTGATGTAAGCCGTACGAGTACATATGTCCTTACCTAGTATGTTAAGTTATTGGCAGTCGGATCCCTGAGCTTCCTGTGGTGGAATGCTTGCTACTCCCCCTCGTCCTCGAAATGCGGTCACAGAACATTCAATCACTCCTCTCTGCGCCAAAACATCCTCAGTTCCGCTGGATGGCAGAATTCTCAAGGCTGTCACCATTGACGCAGAACTTGCCAACGAACTCGAGAATGTCTCGGTACACGAACAGGCAGGCCGTAAACTTCAAGATAGCTATATTGTTTTCTGGTGCCAACTCTCTACTCTCAAAGACCTTTCTCGCATCAAGGCTCGTGAATTAAAGACAGAAAAACGGGCGCCGCTTTTTCTCAGTGGTCATTGGGACCCTACCTTGATCCCTGTCACGTTGCATCAGCCACAGTCCCTGTCGACTGGGGCTGCGGACTCCGTTGAATCCAACTCGCTCACTGGCCCGGCCAAGTGCCAGTCCAAAGCCAGCCGTAGGCAGACTGCTGCCTCCACCTCACATACGGGTCCAAAAAACCCTTCACTCAGACGGGAACCCATCACACGCACCATTCCCAACACCTCTGTACAGGTACGAATTCAGATATCCTCGCAGGGATAGATACCATCCTTATCACCCTCATATAGGAAACCATCGAGGTGACTGTTCTCCCTCTCGTCGGTTCCGAAGAGGCGAGCGTTGCCACCTGGCTGAACCAAATTGTCACATCGTTTCCAGTTCCTCGACATGCAAACGAGTCCTGTCCTGAGGGGTGGGGAGCCGAGCGTCCCGTTACACGGTCATCTACCAAGCAAACGAAATCCGCCCATCCGCTACGTGCCTGGTCCTCCCAATATGCCACAAGAGCAGTAGAGAATTCACAGCTTTCTGTCAAGCCTGACGTTGTCTTTTGCGGGCAACTCGATCTGCAGGGTGGCTTTGCATGGCAGAATGTCATTACTTTCCTCGAGCTCACTTCCTCCGTATACGGCGCTCAGTTGCAGCGCAATATCGTTCGCAAAGCTTACGCTATCTTCATGTCACAACCTTGCAGACGGTTTGTCGTTGCCCTCTCTATTGCCCATCAGGAGTTTTGCCTCCACCTCTTTGACCGCTCAGGAGCCATCCATTCCTTAGGGTACAATCTACACAAGTTCGCCGACCTTTTCATCCATGTCATTTACGTTTTCGCCTTTGGGAAACCTGCTGTGCTCGGATTCGACACAACGTTCGTCGATGCCACAGTTTCACCTTCTTTCATACATCGACCCTGCAGTGGCTCTGCTATCCAGAAGGCCCGGTTGATCTATATTCGAAAAATTGCGTATGCTGTCGTACGCCCCATTTTCATTAGCCATTTGATTCGGGGCAGGGCAACAAGTTCCTGGTTGGTCAAGAGGGGGAAAAAACAGTACGTCATAAAGGACTACTGGACTCATAAAGGTAGAAAATTCACGGAGGAAGAGATTCTGAAAAAGATTGCTGGGTTGCTTGGTGTTCCCGAGTTGGTCAACTCATGGACGGTTCAGGTCGATGGTGTTGATGAAACAACAGACCTACTCCGACCTGCATTTGTGGTCAGTGGCGTGTCGTTTGAGACCCGCATCCATCGACGTCTCTTGATGACGCCAGTAGGAGAACCGCTCGTTGGCTTCAGTTCTTTGCAAGAACTCGTGAGTGTCTTCATTGACATCGTTGATGGTGGGTGCATTTTTTCGTTTTTCAAGCTCAAGAGTCTTACATTTGCTCCACCAGTCCATTATTTTCTAGTGGATGTGCACGGTATTCTACACCGTGATATCAGCGTCAATAACATCCTCATGTACGTCTGTCAAAGTCGCTTCCCAGCCTCATTGGATGCGCATAAGAAACGGGAAGACATTGTCGCCGACAAGGAGTTTCGCCGAGGACTCCTTATCGACTTCGATTATGCCAGTATGCTGAACACGGAGAGGCAAGGGGTTTCAAGTGGTGATCGCACTGTAAGTAACTTCTTTTGTGCCGTTTCATTTAGCATTAAAAACTTGCAGGGTACGATACCGTTCATGGCCATCGACCTCCTCCGAGAATTCATCAAACCATCCAACGACTTTGTTCATACGTTTTCACACGACCTCGAATCGCTTATTTATGTCCTCGTTTGGATATGCGTACTTTATCAAGCACCCAACAAGATTCGCCGTGACAAGACTATCGAGCAGACTTGTCTCAAGCAGTGGGGATTGGCGAAGACGACGAATGATATTGAAGCTTTACACGACCAGAACTTGAAGCTGGGTCAATTGCTATCGAAGACAGTATTCGATCATTTCACACCATATTTCGAACCGATGAAATCATCTGTGTCTCAATTGTATAAGCTCATCCAGAAGTCTCGCGATCCCGATGACGGTATCCCTCTCACTCACGTGGCTGTCAAAGATGTTCTCATGGACTCCTTCAATACTATCGAAGAAGTGACTTGTGGTGCTGTGAATGCACAGCGAGTGTGGAAGAACTTGCGCAGGGGACCTGCTCCCATGCAACTTGAATACTGTTCCGAAGGGCGGAACGTTCGACGCAGGCTTGCTTAAGCGTTGGATGTACATACTAGTACTACACATTGTACTTTGAACTTTCCAAATTTGATATCACGTAAGCGAAAAAAATCCTTCAAGTCGCTCGCAAACAGGATCTATGTAATATCATGGACACTACCAGTCACCATTATGACAAACGGAGACGCGGCGCACAAGATAAGGGTATCTCGTGGGGTTGATGTTCAACGTGTATCCAAAGGTAAGCTGTCTTGCCGAATGGCTGTCTTTCTTACGCATCGAGTCAGGCCCCGCTGTGGTAATTGTATAAGAGCCCGCAGAAACCTTTGCGAAGACCACCCCCTCTTGACCTGCGATCGTTCTCGAGGACACCAGTCTACTTACAGTGATTATCATGGCAATGGCATTTACAAAGAAGCGAGCTACAGCTGCTCACGCATCTCAGCTAGACGATTCAGCGGATGGTTCTAATTCATGAAAGAAAACAAGAATCCATCAAGCTCCCTCAGACAGTCAGCCCATTTGCCACTGATTCTTGCTAGTTTACTATTTTTCTTGTTTACCGGATTAATCAGATCACCTGTTGGCTCGACGGTCTGCGAGATCGAACAAAGGTAGCGGGGGCCAAATCGCGCAGATGCAGCATATCGAGCGCATACAGACCCAGGCCGGCGTTGCTAGGGTCATGTCAGTGGACGCGGTTGTCGCAGATGAACCTCTCAATCCCATGGCCCCGATGTCGGAGAAGGAGTCCGAGTCAGCCAAGCGGAAAACAGGTTCGTCGAAGAGGAGTGCGGGGAATAAGGTGAATACAGTCGTTATTATTGTTCCGTTCTTCTAGTTGAACACTCATCCAGCCTGCCGAGAAAGTAGCACATGCCCCTCAGCCAAAACCGACATGGCAGAAGTCTCAACCAGGTTCACAGTTTGGCTTTCAGCTTCCTCCTTCCGCCTCTCGTTCCGCAACCCTCCCTGGTGTCTCAACTCAGACTGACCTATCCCGCAGTGCTCCAATGCCCCCATTTCTGTCTCACGAGGGCTCGGTTCCTCAGCCTTCTTGTGGCCTCTCGCTGTCTTCTCTTTCACGGGGAGGCTCCACGGGTCCTGCTTCGCGCAGTGGCTCTGTGGCTCCTGTTTCGTGTGGTGGCTCCGTGGCTCCCATTTCGCGTGGTGGCTCTGTGGCTCCCTTCTCTCGTGGGGCGTCTGAACACGTGTTTCGGAGCAATTCATCTGCTCCGACTTCATCCGTGCCGCTTAGGAATTCGCAGATCAACCAACGAGCCCGGGTGCAATCTCGTGTCTTGTCCAGAGCCTACTCTGTCCACGACACCGACCAGCCAGTACAAGCTTCGGTTCGCGCACCACCACCCTACTACAGACATGCCAACGAAGATGGTGATACCGGGTCAGATGATAATCGTGGAGATTTTTTTTTCCACTGAGCGCAGATCCATGAGCGCAAGGAGCAAGGCGAATCCGATATTGATGAGATATCTCCGGATGAGGATGATAGGGCAGCTGAAGCTGCCTTACATGACCCAGGTATGTATGCTTCGTCTCTCAGTTCTCTACTGATAAATCTGTTCTTGACACTCCAGTCCAAGGAACCACAGACATCGTGGACAATCACGACGATTTTCAATGTGAATTAACACCAAGATCACGTATGTGTGTTAATATTTCATTATCCCTACTGAAAAACCATTTTTAGAGCCACATCATGAGGATGAAGGCACTCTGGAGGACGGAAATTCTCGGATTGATGAGTCACTTATAGGTAAGATTTGCAGGAACTGGCGGATAATACTGAGGTTTTTTCAGATCCTGTGCTACTCGCCGAATCGCAACTGCAGTCCGGAGAAGATGTTTTGCGCACGTATCACCAGCGTAACGGGTTCCCGTGTCCTCCATCTCTGGGGCAACTTCAGTCGATTCATGATCAGCGGCAAGGCTCTATCGAGTTCACTGGTCCTGTTACTACGGGAAACGCTGAGAGCAGCGTGGCTACAGGTTTTCAATTTTCCACTGCGACAGCTCACACTCAGGGAACGGCACCGGACGGCGTGTTAGAAGGTCACGCGACCAAGCTTCAATCGTATCTGTTTGGATTTCATCAGGTCATCGAGCGGGCAAAACTTATTGCGCAATGTGATTGCGCAACGAAGAATCCATTCCCCCCTTGATCATCATTTCTTGACGCGTCAGCTGCAGAAATTTTTAACGAAGCCCTTGTCGGATGTGAAAATGTTCCTCCAGGTGAGTTATCTTATCTGAACTTGCATTCGCTGACCAGATCTCCCAGGCTACTGGCCCAATTACTGTAAGCCACTGAGCATCCTGGTACGCGTATCTCAAGCATTCCTTGACCGAACTGACAAGAATTCAGCTCTGGGAGGCCTTGATGACATGGCGCTCGACCATAAAATCCAGGGCACACAAGATAGTGCCACGATTCTATGATGTTGGACCCACGCTCGGCGCGGAGAACAATCAGTCCCAAGCTTCAATGTTGATCAGAGGTGCCGCATTTCTCAGGAACAGTGTCGACGATGAGGTTAGTTAAATTCACATGAGATTTACTGTCTGACATCTTTTCTAGGGTTCGACGAACAACATGGCGCATCCAGCCTTAGCCGCACTCGTTACAGGGTTCTTTTACTCTTCCTCGTTGCTCAATTCTGTTTTTCCTGAGGTGTTTTCGCACAAGGCTCCCAAGGTTGCAGTGTGCCTTGCAGCCACGGCGGTAAGTATTTCCCTCTCCTCCACAATTACTTATGTAGCTTGTAGCTTCGAGCTGCCCTCAACGAATACACTCAAACGGGCACTCGACAAGATCGCCTGTTTGATTACATGACTTACTCCAAGGTTTTCGCTGGCTACTTCAATATGCAATGCCAAGTTGATGAATCGCCCAAGCACGCTACCAAAACGAAGGCGCTACGAGTTGAATGGGCATCCTCTGCCTGGTGCGTCGATACAGCACATACATACTATTGGCACTGATTGGCCGAAAGTGGAGCATCATCCCAATCAGGCGGTGTGATTGCACACAGTAGCAAGTTTCAGGTAGTTTTGGACTGATGTTATGGTTATACTAGTAGTATTTCTGTCATTGCTGTTATGCAATTCCCATTTGTCTACTTTTCTGAGTCGGGAGATGGGTGATTCCGGACCCCAGGTTGCTTGATATAGAACTGCATCCACAGCTTGTATTGATATGGACAAGGGGGTACAGAGATGTATGGCTCTGTACAGTATACTAACTAGGGCAGTGGACCTAAACTTTGTTGAGCTGTACAATCATTCACATGTCTGGGGATTTCTTCATTACTAGGTACCTTGCTGTTGAGTCTGTGACTCTTTGGAGGTCTGCATAACTCTGCACAGCCAGGGGTCAGTTTGCTGATGTGCAACGAACACACAGTCCTGTGTCTTCTCCTGGTCGATCTCGGTAAAGGACATGCGATAGGTCCTTGATATTAATTGTCGACGGATTCTGAGGTTTGAACAATGGCCGTGCGGTTGGCGCTTGCGGAAGAGGACCGAGAAGGTGAGTCTGGACCAGCCTGCTTCCACCTGTGCATTTGAATGTGCTGTTTCGCTTGTTTCGCAATAGGAGAAATACCATGCCCCTTAACACCTTTCCCGATGTCTGGCATATCGAGCTACGAGTTAATCCTGGCGCTGCACCTCTTCATCTTAAGCTTGGTACTTGCCACCACCAGGTTGCACCGACACTTGTATTAATGTTCCCTGTGTAACAGAGTTGTAGGCAAATTTTAACGCTGTCTTCACCTCTAATTCAGTTGCATCGCCATCGTCTACACCATAAGAGAAGACCAACTTGTCGCTAGTCAGATCCCAAGTTCCCCTGTAACAGAAAGGATCGTGAGCTGGACCTTTTGGACCACCAAGAAGACGAAGACAGGCGAATGGTTGGGGTTGCTGGATGCGAAACTCATTCCACGTAAGATACTCTACAGTAACAGTAAGTTTTTGTAGTCCTGGTTCATCATCCCATTGATTTTCAGCGTTTGAAGTTCAAGCCCTGCTGCCTGTGTTGCCTTAGTCCGTTCCGTGGGCGAAAATGGTTCAAAATACTCCACTTCATCTTTCACCCACCCGCTTTGAAACCTGCGATCCTCCCCTGATTCACAAGCTGCCCTCATACAGACAAGTCCATTTCTCTCACATACAACAATCCCTGTTGCCGGTACCCCAACGACACCATCACCCCCTTGATCTGTCCAAGAACTGAACATCTTGAAACTGCCCTCGTTGCTTTTGTGTGTCCGTATTCTGTGGACCAGCAGTATTATATTGACATGTTACAGGCTAGTAGGTGTGACGAGCCTCTTGAAACTTGAATAGGAACTATATTCTGAAATCGTCAAGTTTGCTCCCCCACCTCTGCAAGCAAATTCATGGTGAGTCAATCCCAAATACTAGTGGTAGGCTAGGTGCGTGCAAGCGAATTTGAAAACTACGTTCCAGCCTGAGAAGTATTTGTTACAATCACTCTAAACCTTGCTGACCACTTTGCTGACATCCTTGCTGACACCTTGCTGACACCTTGCTGACCACCACATAATCTAACCATTGGTACTCTCTCACTAATACTATTCCAATCACTCTATTTTATAGCTATTTTCCCATATTTTTTCCATTGCCATTTAGGCTTGTTATAAGCCTAATACTTTGTTCGCATAATTAGCCCCTATTTGACTTCATCCATGCGAACCAGACTATTCTACACTGGCCCAGGCCTGGCTATGGTCCAGACCC